>JBBPLP010000236.1:0-33710 GCA_038089875.1 Fistulinella prunicolor
ATCTCACCCCCTGACCCCCGTCAGGCATTGATTGCCAAGCAAATCAAGTATCAGCATCAACAGACGAGTGCAACGCCGCTTGGGGAATTTGTAACGTGCGCACTTTCTTCTGACTATCTTTGCAGGCAGCTGACCTAGCCCAAGCACGCATTCCACTTCCACTGTATCTCGCGGTGGCTCAAGACAAGGAACGTCTGTCCATTGGACAACCGCGAGTGGGAGCTACAGAAGTGGGCCCCAATTCCAAGTATTTGCTTTCAATATCTAACCTTGTTTGATGCCAGATACGGTCGCTGATTTGTTCCTACCGTCTTCTCCCGGAAGCTTGTATCATAGGAGTTTGTTACCCCCTGAAGTGTACCAATTTCTTGACGTCATGTCGTTATATCTTATGAGCATTTTCATGAAAATTTCGTCCACTATGAGGGCCCAAAGCCGGTCTATTATATTTCGCTAAAAAGAGTCAAACCTCAAACATCCGATGCAGTCGTTAGTTCTATTTTGTGGCGTGACATCACCTTTCCCTGGAGTGCGTATAAAGAAAGGGGACACACGGCGACCAAAACGTAGACAGACCTGTAATCCCTTCTAAGACCGGGAAGGCGACAACATCCGCTCGATCTCTCCTCGTAGTGCCTGATCCTGAAGAACAAACACAGGCCATGACTTTTCGCATCCCTCCTCGAGTAGCGATCCCCAGTTTGGCGATGGCGTCGGCAAAATATGAGAGAAATCTTTCACAGAGGAATGCTTGCTCTGCTATTGTTGCGGACCCGTGCATGGTTCTTCAATCCCCAGTTAGAATATAAAATTAAATTACCGACCTGAACGGACCCCTCGTGCACTAGACTACTCGGGTAGGTTGCAAACCGAATGTTTGAGCAGTGTTCGATTATCGGGTCTGATAGGCAGTCAAGATACACATCAACCACCGTCGAGTCATGCATGCGGAACTAGGTCCAATAATTAATCGAAACAATAATGATAATGGGACATCTATCTCACCTGATGACAACCAACCACGATCACACATTCCGAGAGATCATGGAGAATGATACTACCAGCAATCCGTGGTAATAGAATGATGGACCTAGAAACCCGCTGAATATAGAACGCAGTGATCTGCATGTGGTCTTCGTCGCTGGGGAGCAGATTCACAATACAGTTGTCGAGATGTGATATGGAAAGTTCCGCCGAAGAGTTAAGAGAACGAACATCGAGGATAGTCAGGTAGCGATGAGAGAACGCGGCCAAGGTCTTTGCAGAATCAATTAGGGTTGACTGTGATTTTGAGATAGGAAGGTTGACGACCGGTGCACGTTCAGTTGACTGCTTCGTTTTCGCGGGCCTCCGCTTGAACGAAAACGTGGACACCGTAGCTGAAGCCCCGCGAAGCTCCTCAATACTTTTCTCCAACATCTTGAGCTGCTGTCTAAAAGGATGGCCGGAGACCCTTTGATCGAGAAAGTGCACGACTTACGAGTTCACACTGCCTCTGATCGTAACTTGGAAGACTCCCAGTAGCATCACTCAGGCTTTTGGTCAATCGGGATATATCTGATGTTATAGCCTGCAGCGTGGGTGGAGGAACGTCAAGGCTGCCCTTCAGTACATCCAGGCGAGAGGCCAGCCCTGCAGGTGCTTGCGTCAGATTGAAAGGGTAGGATGTATCAAGAATGCAGACCAGAGGCAGTCGCGTTGAAATCCACATAGAACTTCTGTGCAAAGGTCCACTTGGGTTCAGTGCCAGACATTGATGCTGCCAAGAGCAACGATGGTGAATGATATGGGTACTCTGAAAGCACTTATCAATAGTATTAGGGTGTTCGCCAAAAGATGCGCAACGTGTCTGTGTAGAAGCGATATCAACCTCAACTGCCAAATCCACTGCTACGTCTATTTACGTACAGAGAAGAGTCTAGTCTAGATACAGCGGGGGCAGTGTCACCAGGTTTTGCCAATAAGTAATGACCTAGTCCACCTGAGCATCTTCCCTCCAACCCGCCAATCAGTACAATGTCTCAAGCCGACGCAGGTGCCCTTGGCTGTTGTGGTTGGTGGACTCACTCATTCGAGCCCTAATATTCATACTCAAGCCTTTTTTGAGGTATTTGCATCTACTCGGCTCTTGAAAACTGGTGTATCTTTCGTGAGCCAGCCCAATGTCCACATCCCGAGCGTCGTTAAAACTAAACCTGAATTGGTGCCTTCACGCAGATCCCTTTGGCGCTGATGTGCGCTGTTGCGGTGGCCCGCGAGGATGTTGTGGGAGTTGCTTCGACTCTTCATTCGATCAAGACAACTTTGACGAACGGATGAAGAGGAAACAAGCCCCAAACGGTGCCAACCCGGAACCAGTCGACTCTCAGCCTGCACCATCGCAGGGCATGTCTGAGGTTATAAGTGAACCAAAATCGATCAATGTGGAAGTCTGACAGCTTGTGTGTACTAATGATTTCGTCGATTTTGCATCTGCTGACACTTCACCTATGTCGGTATTGTACAGTTGTTGTATTTCAATACTATGTACACATTTTCGTTCTTGGATATGGACAAAATACATAATATCATTGCCGATACCACTGTACTTTTTGTGGAGCATCTTGGGCCCCTGGCAGAACTACGTGTATGGCAAGATGCGAGGCTCAGTGAGGACTGAGCAGTGAAACAGCCTATGCAAGGGAAGCCTAATCTCCATTTCCTTAGATGTTAACCATGATTCCTTTAAACTCAGTGCTGGCACCCCATCATGTCAGAACCTGCGAACATGTCTGGTAATTGCTGTGAAAATGCGGGGCTTTTCACCGCGGACTGTTGAGTATTCCCCACAATGATCGTTCTTCTTCGGGCCCTGTCATCGCTTCAACAGTCACGTATTTTCCAGTCTCCATTCACTCTCAACTTAACCTTGCGATTTAATAGTACCTGTTGCAGCGACCAAGCATAGTGTGGTTGTTACTGTGAGGATTCATCCGACGAGAAACACTTTGACGAACGGATTCAGAGGGAGATGGAATGCACTAGGAACAAGACGACTCATGATGCGGCCGTCGGACCCGTGGATACGAGATCTTCCAAGCAGAAGCTTGAACGGACCACCATGATGAGCAGGTTAGATCTACTCTTTTCCTGCCGCCCTTTTTGAAATATAGATTCATTCAGATAATAATAGATGTACGGCTTGGAAGACGCCACCTCGGCCTTGCGGTTTCCTAATGATGCAGTGCTTGACCCAGACTTGTGACACTGTGGGCCTGCACTGGTCTGTTATGTCCCCATGATAAGTTTATTTCCATGGCCAATATCAGTATAACTGGCCACTTTATATGGTCCTGACACCCTCTAGATTGGGCGTAAGCAACAAAGGTATGATCCGGATTTCTAGACGATCGAATGCCTCTTGTCCACCACAAACTTGCAAGCCGCAGGCGGCCCCACCTTTCCCTTTGTTTGATTTTACTTCAGCATGCAATCTCGATGCTATAACCCACATTTTCCCCCTCAAGCCACTCGTACTCTACCGGGCTCGATGGACAGTGGCCTCCTGCTTAAAAGACATTTTCATGGACCTCGGTTAACGGCACCATAACTCGAGCCTTCGGTACGTTGCGTTGACACGATAGGATCACTTTGTACCACTGCCAGGTTGACGAATTCCGTTCGTCCAGCCAACTGGACGTCGTAAATACTATGTCGTTGGTGCCTGCGCGGAATATGCCTAGCGGCCCCACTCAGAATCCCCTTGGTCAGGTTGATTGCCATATATAAGTTAAGGTTAGACCGCAATCAATGCCAGTCAAGAAAAAGTCCGTGGAGCAGCAGTGGTGCGCACATAGTCTGCAACGTTGCTAGAGTGTTCCTACAGTGGCGTTTCTATGCGTGGTCATGCCAGTATTGTCCCCCAAGGTTGAGCACCACTGGTTGTCCGCAGCGCCCCACTCGAATGTGCATCATCCCTTATGCGATCAATTCAATTGGAGTGCTTTTCACATGTCATCATAACTACTTTCTCATGACCACTTCGTCCGGTGAAATCTTAGGTGCGTTGTTTCTGAACTAAAAATACAGGTGATTCTCGGTTGAAGCGAAAGGCGGATCGACGGTGTCATATTCTGTTTCTTATCATGGAGCCATCAGTACAATGGCACTTTGGTTAGAAACTTCTATCTAGCCCGTGGTGTTGCCGTTTTCGGGTCTTTTTGCTTTCAAAATATTTCGCGACAAATCCGGCGGCTCAGGGTCCTCCAGTATATGCTCCGTCACGAGGCTTGCCTAGTTGGGTTTGCTGATCTACGTGGGGCTTTTGAAGCTTCAGTTCAATAAAGCGAGGGCGAACATGATTTGGACACCACAACATTCATGTAATCGAAGACGCTGGTATGCAGCAAGTTGTTGACCCACTTGGAGCTCTGTATTTACATCGCACAGGATGTGGCTCGGAGTGCCAGCGGTGAGGCTCCAGCACAATTCAATTTAATCGAAAGCTCGTACCCATCAACCCGGAGTCGCGATGGATCAGAGCACTGCCTCGAGGTCAATACATCTAACCGCTTTATGACACAAAGGAGAGCCACGGCGGTGCCATCCTGCGTTCCTTGATATTCACTCAATATAGGCATATCCTGTGTGGAGGTGACAAGTGGTCAGGTTTTCGAAATAATACTAACACCCCTAACTTTTCGGTGATCACCCGCGAAATGGAACTCGTTTTGACGCTTATATCCATCAGAGCTGCAACGCCGTCGTGAGAATCTGACATACGTGCTAGCTCTCAGGACTAACCACAGGAAGTCAGGTGAATTAATAAGTGCTTCTGCTTGCGACCTGAACCATGTCATGATAACGGCCAGAGTACAGGTGGTTCCTCCAATGAGCTGCATGGTCGGCAATCAAGGTCGGTGATTGTTCTATGCCGTTATTACTGAGCATCTTGAGAACCACTGCCCACTCCTGCGGAACTACACCTTCGGACGAGTGCTTACCAAGATGCTGTTTGAGCGCTTCTCCGCCCGATAGCCACTTCATTTAGTATATGCGCTGGCTACGGAATTGGTTTGATAGGCGAATGAACGGCGTGTCTGAGAAAACATGAGCGTCAGCGCGGTGGCCGGTGCACAGGACGCCGGCCGTGCAAAGGAACCAATAGCAGGAGCATGGGACTTTCGAAACAAACATATCCGAGAATAGGGGTAGACGGTATAGTTTCTTCTTGTTGTCTCAGATGGTGTCAATGCCTACCCTACGACTCCATTTGAGTCAGATTGCGCCTGTCTCACTCATCGTGGTGTGAGCTTGAGTGGGTTTCCGTGCCCCGCACATCCTCGTCACGATATGCGGCTGTACCTCCAATGTGACCACTTCAGGAATTGAATGATCATCTTCCTGTGATGACTGATATGCCAGACATTCAAGAGTTCCTCTAGGAGACAGTATGACTCGATTGTTACCGGAGAACCTGTGGTCGGCGGAGTAAGGTCCGTGGCACGGTCGCACACGCTCTCATGTCAATCTAATCTGTCCGGCTTGACTCACCCTCTCAGATTGTGCTTGCGCGGGGCAATGAGTGGTCGGGAAGTTGGTCGGTACCGTCTCTAATTTCGGAAGCTTTAGAAATACCGGTATAGAAATCCCACCAATCCCACCAAGTGTTCCCGACATTGTGATGTGCATGACTGATTTGATAAACACGTGCCAAGTGTTGATCACCGCCCCGCCGCCGTACGCGTACGCAAGCTGCCCGCCATTGCGAATATGACTCACCGCCTGCCATTTCCTGATTCAACAGGTCGTTAGCGCACAGAACCTGGAGACCCGAACACCCACATCGAGGTTGACAATGTCCGAGTCAACCCACTGCCACCCGGCACGCCCATGACGGCGGAAACACCAGTGCACACGCCACTGAACAAAACCCGCATGGGTAGGGCCTCGGTAGCTTGACGACGGTCAACGGAAGAACAACTTGGTGTGAGAGGGGACAAATGTTCATCCGTAATCATCCCTCATGGAGGATTAGGGGTTAAAGAATTCCTGGGTCAACAAGTTACATTTGATTGGTCAGACTACAGCAAGTACTTACATAATAGATAGAGTCCAGAGATACAGGGGTTTGAAACAAGAATACATTTCTACTTATAACGCCGCGTACAGGGAAAAGATAAGACTATCGTACTAATTAATTGTCCTCAGATACCCGGATATTTGATAGCAGGAAGTGTATAGTATAGAGTAGTGCTGGAAGTATGTTACTTGAATCCGAGAAGAACGAAATCAGGAAGCGGAGTCATTATTGGTAGATGCTGTAGCTCCGGATGGCACTTTTGGCCATGATATTACAAGGAGGCCGTCGTTCATCGCTGCCGATATGGTACTCATCTACGAAAAAAATGTTTATATCTCTACAGGAAGACGAGTCAGAGAAGACTCACCATCGTGCCTTTGGGAACGTGGAGAACACGTTCGAACCGGCCATATTTGATTTCCTTTGCGGGAAACTTTACATCGCTCCGCTGGTCTGAGGGCATCCGTTCGCGGCGTTCTCCCGAAATGAGAAGTGTGTCGTCTGTTTCGAGATGCACTCTGACCTCTTCCGACTTCATGCCAGGAAGCTCCAACGTAGCAGTCATGCGTGAAGACGACGGGTCGTCGCATAATTCAAGCCTGTGAAGTCGTTAGCGATCTGAAGCTGGGTAAACGGTGGTTGGGTGAGCCTGCATACCTAGGCTTGTAGACGAGACTACCTTGGCGTACCCTCCTCTCTGCTGCAATGCTCTGCTCCCGCAGGATATGAAGGACGTATCTGCGTGCCAAAGCACGGTCCAACGCTCGAAGGCGATCTTCTTGATTTAGCTTGGAAGACAGTTTGTGCTTGATTGATGCGGTGGATGCAAGTGTCATCGAATGGTGTCTGTGAGGAGTATACTTGCGCTCGACTCAGAAGAGTGCGTTTATATATGGTGCTTGGAGCCGGCTCATCGGCTTAACGGGACATGGTTAGCGCTTACTTGATCCACTGGGGCCTGGATGAGTCACAGCCCCAATTTTCAGAGGCTGTGTTGACTCTTCGGAGAAACCCACGATTACCCAGGCTGGACCTGATTGTCTCGAGTCAGAGCTGTCCAGTCGAGACAGTGGACCACAGCAATATGGTCGAGGGTCGAGGCGAGGTCAGCGATGCACGCCAAGTCGCCAAGTCGCTGCGGTTTTGGCTGGGCATAGTGGAGAGAATCAGCTATGAGTGGAGTAGAAGTTGCTGGAAAAATCGAGGGTAGTGGAGCGGAGAAGGTCGTCGTAATAGGACGGGTGTTCACCGACACTCGCCGAGAATGAATAAGAAAATGAGTCAATGGCCGATGCAGGCGCCGAGTTGGTCATGGAAGTTGGTCGTCTGAATCTTCGTAAGAGTCGCGACCAGTCACACATTCCTGCGCCACTTCGACTCTTCAGTTTCTTCGATCCAAACGCACATCCAGCAACAACGCCACCCCGGCTGCCCATCAATCGTCGCTCAAGTCGTCTGGCATGAGCAAGGTCGTCTTCGGTCAGTGTGTCTTGCGCTTTTTGCTCGTCCGACTCACATCCACGTGGCACACGCAGTCGGGAATGTGCCCTACAACATGGGCGAGGAAAGTATTTTTCCCGGTTTTCGCCTCTCTCTCTCGTCCTGAATACCCCGCAGGAGCAGTTGATCGATGTTTTCAAATCTGTCGGTCAAGTCGTTGGCTTCAGGTGCGACTCCTCCGTCTTTTTCGCTTCTGCCCTGACACCGCCCCCAGACTTGTGTTCGACAGGGAAACAGGAAAACCTAGGGGTTACGGCTTTTGTGAATTCGCTGGTACATCCAATCTATTCCCGTCTTTGAAATTTTGACCGTGGTCTGACCCATTCCGACCTCGTCGCTTCGTGCCCATCCAACAACACGTTCTGCCTCAATCCTTCTTTTTCGTGTGTCGTGCCAAGATCATGAAACTGCTCTCTCTGCTGTGCGAAATCTCAACAACGTCGACGTCGGCGGGCGGCCCTTGCGAATTGATTTGGCAGACTCGGACCCATTTCTCGAAGGCAAAACGACAGTTCGAGGCGAACTACTAGATGGTAGTGACCCGAGAGGGCATTGGCGTGATCGTCACCGAGACCGCGACCGTGATCGCGACCATTATGATCACCCTAGAGATCAAAAGTCTCAAGACCCAGCCGCTTTCCTGTCATCGCTACCCTCTGGCGTCCCAGTACCCCCTGGATCCACCTCATTAGATTGCATCAGTCAAACACTCGCCACGATGAATCCAGCTCAGTTAGTGGAAGTCCTGGCACAAATGAAGGTGTGCAGCGGTTCTCAGAAACCTGTCCGAACAGTTTTATGAATGACGCACCGGCCGCAATCGATGTCTTTGGTCTTTCTTTTCTCTCCCAGGCATTTGTGATCACCCATCCCGAACAAGCCCGTGCTCTGTTGATCGCACATCCGCAGTATGCTTATGCGCTTTTCCAAGCATTACTACTAAACAAGATTGTCGATCAAGCGGTCCTCCAGGTACGTGCACGTCACGGCGTATGGCCGCCGACCCGTAGTCGAGGACACTGTTTTTTACAATGTCGCCTATAGCGAATGTTACAAGCAACAGTAGGTGGCAGTGCATCCTCCGCACCTCCGCAGCCACCGCCGCCTCAAATGCCAGCTTACCAACAGCCGCCACCGATACATGCGACACCACCTGTGTTACCGCCGCAATTATCTGTCCCACCGCCGGCCGGCCCGAGCATGTATCAGCAACCACCTCACATGGCCCCGCAGCATGCCTATTACCGACCACCTCCACCACCACCCCAGCCTGCACCCCCCGCTCAAGCGCCACCTGGCTCGATTCCTGATTTAAATATAGACCCCGCGCAGCGCGTGAGTTTGATTAACAGCCATTTCATGTTGATAGCCGTAATGCAACTAACGTCGACCTATTTTTTTCTTGGCGCGTGTTCTCTACAGCAAATGTTACTGCAAGTATTGAGTTTGACACAAGATCAGATCAATGGACTGCCTCCCACAGAACGGGACGCCATCCAAGCCTTGGTATGTTACTCATCGTATGGTTCTTGTGACCGATCCTCATGCTCGACATCAGCGGAACCAGTTCATGGGCGCCATTACTGCATGAAAAAAAAAGTGTTGCCTCGTTGTTTTCCCTTCATTCTCTTTTTTCATTTTCAGGCAATATAAATCAACCGCGGTGTCGTTTCGTTCTCGGTCGGAAATGCCAGCCCGCGTTGCGAATTCCGCGGTCTTTGGCTCGTTGCCCATGGTTATCTCCGCGCAATGACTTATGATCCCGTTCCGAATGTCGTGAACGAACGTTCTCCCTAGTTTCCCTTTGTCATTGTACCTAAGCTATTCTAAAATTCAAACGAGCTTATTTTCGATACGTCGCAAGTGTTTGAGTGCAACCAGCTTGGTAGTGATCTCGTCTAGCGGTACCATCTCCCCTTTGGCCTTCGTACCCACGTCATCTCGGTTTCGCACGTTGACGGACCGACTGTCGAGTTCTTCTTGGCCTACGACTGAAAGAAGAAACAAAGACATCAGGAACGGGAGAGATCCGTACACGAGTGACATCGGACGTACCCAAAAGGAAATTATATTGCGCGATTTCACCGTTGCGGATCTTCTTGGGAAGGGTATCGGCTCCGTTGTCGACGTCGGCGAATAATCCGAGCGCGGTCAGTTTATCCGCAATCTCTTGGGCATACTCTTTCTAACATGACGCCCGTGTCGGCAAAGGGACGGATGAGAACTAGCTCCGGAGGAAGGGTGGTTCTAGAAAGAACACAGGACTCACATAGGGGATCGCGACAGGGATCACGAGGACTTGGCGGGGGGACAGCCAAAACGGCCTGTTCATTTTTTCCGTCTTGAGCTCACACTCAGGGAAGGAACCGCAACATGGACGCACCATTTTCCGCCAAAGTGTTCCGTGATGATGGCGATGAATCGTTCAAGGCTTCCCAAGATCGCACGGTGAATCATCACCGGCCGCGACGGGGGCTTGTCTGGGTTCGTCATCTCCTCTGCGGAACGGTACTTGAGGTTGAACCGTTCCGGAAGCTGGAAGTCGAGTTGGATGGTCGCGCACTGGAATGATCTACGTAAGGCATCTTTGATGTAAATGTCAATCTTGGGACCGTAGAATGCGCCATCCCCTGGATTGATCCCCCACTTCCCGGGATATTGCTTATCGAGGCTCTCTTTCAGTTGCTATTGTTGATGGCGCAGTCAGCATGTGTTTGTCAGATAGACTAAAGCGATGGGACTGACGGCTTCCGCGACATCCCATGTCTCTATGGTGCCGAGATAATTATCGGGACGCGTAGACAGTTCCATTCGGAACTCAAACCCGAATAAACCATACACATGTTGCATAAAATCGAACAGTGCTTCGATCTCGGAAGTGATCTGCAGCCGGCTCGTCAGCCATAGTTGCTTGGTCATACCAAGTGGCATCGCAGTGTCCTCACCTGTGACGGCATACAAAATACGTGGGTGTCATCTTGCATGAAACGTCGGACGCGGGTCAATCCTGTAAGCGCCCCCGATGCTTCATTCCTGTGCAATATGCCGAATTCGGCCATTCGGATCGGCAACTCCTTATAACTCCGGTCCCGGGAGTCAAAGATGAGGCAATGACCGGGGCAGTTCATTGGCTTGAGTCCCCACTTCTCCTTCTCAATGTCTAGCGTAAACATATCATCCTTGTAGTTTTGCCAGTGACCCGAGGTCTCCCATAGTTTTGAGTGGTACATGTTGGGGGAGATCACTTGCGATGATATCAGGTGCGGGGGTATGATCGTTCAAAGCCATGCTCACCTTCTTGATAGCCGCGCTTCACATATTCTGACTGCGCCGGCTCTCAATGACCGTTGCGGGGATGATTTGAAAATGGTACGTACTCTCATCAACTCGAGCAATGTATTGTAGATCCGGGTGCCATGAGGTAAGAAGAAACAGCTCCCCGGACTGAGGTCATTGAAAAAGAATAGCTCTTGTTCCTGAATGTGGGGTAAAAGACATGCATCGCTTCCATCTTTCGATCTAATCTCACCCTGCCAATTTTTCGGTGATCGCGTTTCGCCGCCTCAGCCAAGAATGCTTTGTAATCCGAGAGTTGCTTCTTGTCCGGGAAGGAGATGCCGTAGATGCGCTGCAAAGAGTCGTTCTTTGCATCTCCTAAAAAGTATGATGCAGAATTCTGCAAAAAAACGATCAGTCCCCACAAAATTGTCGTATATGGCCCTGATTCACCTTGGTGACCATGAACGCCTTGATCTTTCCGGTATGAGGAATATGAGGCCCGACACACAGATCAACCATTGGCCCGCAACGGTAAACAGTAGTGGAAGAACCATCAGGAATCTTGGTCTCGATGAGGTATTTTTTATACTTGTTGTACTGTCGAGTCCCGAACGATCAGTGTTTATTGGCGGGAGATGCGGTGTCTTCGACGTACGCTAAACATCTCCAAGAGATTCTCCTTTGAGACGAGTAATCGCTCAAACTTTTGTTTGTCCTTGATAGCACTCTCGGCGACCTTTTCTAGTGCAGGATAATCTGCGTTGGTGACGACTCTGGACAACGTGAGTTGGATCTGCAAAACAAGAAGCAAACACTTTACCTCTCGTCAATTGCCATCTCGTAGAAGAAACCGTCGTCTGTCGGGGGTCCGATGCAAAGATGGCATCCATAGTGTCTCTCTGCAGCCTCTCCAAGAACGTGCGCTGACGAATGCCAAAACACGCGTTTTCCTGAAAAACAAGGGAGAGAAGGGGAAAGGGGAAAAGGTTAAGTCGTTCACACCATGGGCGGCCAAGATACATGCCACTCACCTTCCGGATGCTCGAAATCCAATAATTCAAGCTTGCATGAGCCCTCAAGAGGCCGGTCGAGATCCCAGAGAACGTCGTCCACCTTTTTTTAGCTTGTCAGAACGAATCTTTTGAAGACTTGGTTTACAGAGATGGTTTCACCTTTGCGATCACGACACGTTCTGAGAGACTCTTGGACACCTCCTTGGCGACGTCCATCGGGCACGTCTCCCAACTCGTTCCCTTGCGTTCAGAGCCATCTGGAAGGGTGATGGTAATCGGCTCTCTTGGCTGTGCTATGAACCTCGAACGTCAATACACTCACACATAACACACAGAAGAGCGAGGGAGAGATGCAAACGTACCCTTGACGAACTCGTCATACTCGGCACGCAACCGTTCAAACAAGTGAATCCGCTGATCGATGTACGCCGGTGGTGGTTGAAGCTGTCCCAGAACAACGTCCAACATCCGTCACCATCGCAAGCCATCATCATCGTTCACGACGTACCTCGAGTGCGTATGGAGACTCAGCGCTCTGCCCCTTGTCCTTCTTTTCCTTGGGTGGCTGTTTCTGTTTCTTGCTCTCTTCCGGGCCCACCTGAGGGCCGTTTGGGAGTGCAAGGGGTTGTGACGACGATGCGACGGCTGCTGCGGATGACATCGTGCGTGGGTGTCGTTGTGGAAGTGGGACGAGGACGGGAAATGGACGTCTATAGGAGTGGATGAGGACGCGATAGGACCTGGGTCGAGCGAGCAGTCGAATCATCGACTCGGAGCGTGACTCGATCTCTTTGAGGCGTGTCTACTTTTGGACCTTTCACGAGTAAAATTAAACAATTAAAAAATATCGTAATCGCCTCGCTACACCTTCACTGGTGCCGTGACGATGTCCTAATGCTACTTTGTGGTCGTAGATATGCCCTGTGGTTCCCGGTCGTTCTCAGCGTTCGTCTCAAGTTTGCTCGGTGGCTCGAGCGTTGGACGAGCGTATCGTACTGAATCGCTCGCACGCCAACACATACACGCACACAAACAGCGACGAACCTCAACCTGCATATCATACGCCGCTTCCGCACTAATTTGTCCACACCACCTTGCTCACATCCCACGTTGATCTCCTGAACTCCTCATGACGAACCCCTAATTACGACTCAGGTTCGGCGCGAAAAACGACTTGGTCTCATTGAATGCTCTGCAACAAGTCTCGGTCTCGTCGCGGGGCAGCATGAGCGTGTGCGGCACCGCAGGACAAGTGAATTCGCCTGAGTGACTGTAGCAGCTGGGACATCCTGCTCGTCGTCTGCGTGACATAGTTTTCCACCAGCACCGTCTTCTCGATGTTCCATACCTCAATTCACGTCGATAAGGTCGGTTCCAGATTGCCTTTCCAGGATGCACAACGCACTAGTATGCTCGCGTCGTTCAGCCAACACTGGACCGACCCACATGATTTTCCTGGAAGAGCCCAAAGGACAACACAGGACTCACTATGACGGTGCTTTGTCGAATCATAAACCCGGGTCATCGAAATGCGATCTTTGGGACTTTTGACAACATAAATTAAATAGTCACCTCCCGTAGCATTAAAAAAATCTTATCATCCCCCAAGTATGTGCGCGTATGAATAACAGAAAAAGAAAAACGAACAAACTAATCGCCAGACCCGACCCGCCACACCTTGAGCGCACCCGCCCGATCCCCACTCACGACACCCCCTCGGAACGGCGCATCGATGCATGCCAGCGCCGTGACGATGTCCTGATGCGACTTGAGCAAATGCTGTTGGTGATGCGTGATCATCGACATGCGCTGCGGCGCCCGGTTGTTCTGGTTTGTCGTGCTCGACGGCTCGACCCACGTCTCGACGTGGCTCGTCACCGTACCATTGGACGAGCGTACCGTACTACAACACGTGCACACACGGCGTCAGCACCAACATCCAGCACACTCAACGACTGCAACGCACCTATAGCTCGGCCGGTCATACACCGGTTCCGTACTCACCAACACCGACGTCCGCTCCACCTTGCTCACATCCCACAACCTCACCCGTCGATCCTCCGAGCCAGTCACGATGAACCCCCGATTCCGACTCGAACTCGGCACGTCCGTCGACAAATCCAAAATCTCCGAGCGGTACATCCCCGAGTAACCCCCGAAATCCAGCCCCACCAACAATGCACGCACATCGGGTGACGGCGCGGGCAACGACTCGTCCCGGTGCATGCTCTGCGACGCGCCGCGGTCGCGTCGTGGAAAGCCGGGGTGCGCGTACGCTGTGCCGCCCGGATAACGTGAATTCACGAGCGCAGCGATGGCAGTGGCTGGACTCTGTTCTGCCTCGACGCCAGTTTGCTCCTCAGGTTCTGGCATGGGCTCAGACGACGACGACGACGTCCGCGTGACATAGTTCTCCACCAACGCCGTCTTCTCAATGTCCCACACCTCAATCAACGTCGATGGGCTCAGTTCTGGGTTGCCTTTCCACGTCTCCACCGCGACCATCACCCAACGCCCCTTGCCTTTGGTGGGGTGCACGACACACTGGTATACTCGTGCCGTTCGGCCAGCGCCAGACCGACCCACTTGCCAGCTCTTGATGAGCAGTCCAAACCGCTTGTCCCAGAGCGAAAGCACCCCCGACGACGTCCCCACAAGAATCCACGTCCGTTTTCGATCCATACACATGCACGTAATCGAACCGAAATGACGGGGATTCTCCATCCGCTGCAATACACGCATCGTCCGCAGGTCTAGCGTGACAATAGCCGAATGCGTGGTCGCATACACCAGATTGGACGTCCCATCTAAACCAATCGCTCAGCACGCCAAACATGACGCAGACGATCCCAAAAAATAACGCACCGGTGTTGAAATGAGACATGCAAGTGACATACTCGCCAGGCGACTCGACCCTGTGTTCTCGGACGACCGACAGTTTACCGTACTTGGGCAGCGATCCCGACAAGTTCACGTGCACGCGCACGACATGCACACTCCCGTCCTCGGCCGCGCTCGCAAAACAGTGCACGCCCTCGATTATACACAGGCATTTGACGCGGGCGTGATGCTGCGTGTACGTATGTCGCGGTTTGCTCGTCACGCTCCGCTCCAGCCGCGCCGTGTCCCAGATCTTGACGCTCCCATCGTCCGAGGCCGAGACGAAAAACGAATGATCGGGCGCAACGGCGAGCCCAGTGACACAATCTGTGTGAGAGTGGAGATGAGCCACGAGCGTGGCTTCGACGCGGCGGTTATTGTTGTCTCGCGCCATGAAGCTCTGGCGTGCGGCGTTCCTCCGACGGACCGGTCCTTCGTGCACGCGAGGACCAAAGTCGTGTTGCAATTCACGGTTGTTGTCCAGATAGAGGTTCTCGAGTAAATTGTTGATCCCCACCTCCTGGCCTTCTGTACAATCACGTCAACGTCGACGAGCAAATGAGATGTAATGAGTGTCACGTACCATACGTAGAGAGTGGCTGTAGAGATGTGACGCGCGGCCGCAAGGTCTGCCGGCTCACAGCCGCCGCCGAGGTGGGGGAGGACCTCCCGGAGCGTTCTGGAGAATATTCTGAACGCATGCGAGAAGGCGCTTCGAGAACGCCGACAGCGTTCGCGTTCGACGACCCGACGGCAGGCGCCGCTTTCTGTCCGTCCGTGCTCCCGACATGGAGTCTATGCGCCACGCGGAGTGCGGACGAGTTCGTCGTCGACACGACCGACTCGGTCGGACTGCCGGGACGATCGTGCGTTGGAGGCTGATTTGGTGGGGCAAGTGTCGACGTGGCACCTCCTGGAGGTGCAGGCTGTTGGGCGGCAGCTTGTCCCGCACGCTCACGAGTAGCAGCAACCGTTGCAGCTGCAGCCAGATTAAGAGATGAACCAGAACTATTAATCGTCGCAAGTCGTCGCCGTAGCTCGTCCAATGCAGGGGTGTTGGGAGCGTGATCGACGCTGGTGGCCCGGCTCATCCGGGGTGTGCCGAATCGACCCAGCATCTCGCTTGAGCGGCGGGACGAACGCGAGAGATCGGTGGCGGAGCGCGATTTAAGAAAGACAGTTTGGGGAACGACGGCGAGTTTCTGGAGTTCGACGTCTCCCGTTGTACGGATGATCTTTTCATAGTCGGGTTCTAACCGTAAGCGGGAAGCAAAGCTGTATACAACCCTCGAATAAGTATCATACAAGCATGCGATGGTTGGAACGCACCTCGATGTGTTCGAGGCGAGTTTCAGAAGGTAGTCGCGCATCGCGAGGAGTTTAGCCTCGTCAGCGACAGTCATACCCATGTTCTGTAGTTTTGACCATTGCGCATCATCCCTGTTTCGCAATCAAAGGTGAGACATAGGAGCCGAGGACAGCAGGAGCACACCTACTCCTCTGTTCTGTTAGGCTTGGAGGCGTTGTTCCCTCCCACCTTGCGCATAGAGACTATGCTTTCTCGTGGTGATTCGACCTTTGTCGGGGGTCGTCGTTGACTTCGCCAAAACGTCGTTCGTTCTGCTTTCATGGCCCATTGAATTGCGCCGTCAAAGACGGGACGGGGTAGCTGTAAGAAAGAAAGAAATCAAGTACGTCGTTCGACCACGATAGATCGTGTTGCATACCGATGACTTCATGGCTGCCAATAAACTTTGCTCGTCTATCTCCTTGAGGTCGCAACGCAACAGATGACGCAAGGAGGGGTACAGGATACACCATACATCGCTCGGCTGGAGGTGTTTTGCCGCCGACGCAATGAAAGCAGCCGCCCCTGAAGGCCAGCACATCAGCGTGCGATGCGGCAAACACGAGACGACAAACCTTGTCGTATCCAAACATTGGGGTGATAAAAGAAACACAGCGTTGCACTCATAAGTTCCCATATGCGCATCTTTTGGAAAAGTCCAAGCTCGCAGAGACTGGTGAGAGCGAACAAAACGCGCGCGACGACACTCTCCTCGACGTCTGCGTTGGTCAGCGCACCGAGACTTGCAACGAGATGATGTAGAGCTCACCCGACAGCGCTTGTACCATTAACGGTAAAATATATTCCTCGAGACTTCGTCCTCCGGCACATGCAGCAACGTCGACGATACTCTCAAAGAATGCTTGGCGCAGTAAACCGTCTCGATCGTTGAGATACGTGATCATGTGGCTCAAAATGACATCGTTGGTCTTTTGCCGGCCCAGAAAGATGCATAGCGCGCTGATGTTGTGCAATACAGCACGCTTCACAATGGGTGACGGGTCCATGAGGAGCGCAGCGAGTTGTTCTTGGATGGACATATGCAGGTCGTACAAGGACGCGTCGTAAGACACCTAGGGCTGGTCAGTCTATAGTCCGGACGGACACAGGACAACGCACTTCGAAGTGGACTTCGTCGTGTTCTTGTTTGTCATTGTTCACTCCGGGAGCGATACCATGGGCTTTGAGAGTTTGGCCCATTTCGAGATACCGCAGTGCAGTATCCGCGAGGGGGGCGATGCACTGCGCATACGTCGCACGCACGGAAACTTCTGCGTCTTGAACGAGAGAACGGACATTAGGGATGATGTACTCGGGAAAGATGGACATATTCGATGGTGTGATCACGGTCACCCTCATCAACTGCAACCAAGCTCAACATTTCGTTTAAAAGATAGAAGGGTACGGTCACCAACAATTTGCATGAGCGTTCTGACAGCCGCGGCTCGCACGACAACTGCTTCATCTCGCAGGAGCTCTACGACATACGGGACTGCACGATCCAGCTTGGATTCATCCGTCAAATGGGTGCAGAGCGCCAACAGAATGTCAAGTGCACGAATGCGAGATGAAGGCAGCGAGCAATTTCTAATATTTGCAAGCACGATGGAAAGGAGGACAAGACCAGGCCCATCTTCGGCGGGGGTTGGATGCGGCGAAGGCGTATACGACGGAATTTGGAGCGAAACAGGAAAGATGTCCTGATCTGTATGTCAGCCGTGGTCCTTGAAAAGCGAAACGAGAGTGGACCTGGTGTGACTTGACGGAGGATGGAAGGGCAGTATCGTAGTCGACTCTCACGTCCGTGACGGTGCGGTCGACCTGTTGCGGTGGGAGGAGGTACGGTTCGACGGACGCGTAATCCTCCCAAATTCTTTCTATGTGGTGATCGCTGTCGCTAGGAAGCGCCTCACCTGTACCTCCAACGTTGGTAGTGGATTCCCTGCTCTTGACCGAATTGGTGGTTGGCGCTGGAGTCGCCAAAGGGGCGACGGCGGGAAAAGGCGTGGCACGTTCCCTGATGGAGGCGACGTATTCGTGGAGGAAGGAGTAGAAGCATTCAGGTAGCACGTGACCCCTGGCACTGGCCAAAGCGGCCTCGAACGTTGGACGAGACGCAGGGTCAAGGGCAATCATCTGCTGTATCATGGTCTTTTGATGAAACGTGAGTTTAGCGGGTGTCTGAGGTCGAGAAACACCTACGCGGATGCCCTGATCCTCGATGGTGGCAAGTTGGACGTCGACGCTGTATTCGCCTTCGCGATACTTGAACAGTTGACTGAGAGTGAAGAGGGGGGCACCCTCGAGGAACATTTCGGCGATGACGCAGCCAGTGCTGAAGACGTCCATTGCTTCTGTGGCGTCGTCGGGTTGCTCGACAGCCTTGGAATCCTTTTCTGCCTTGTAGAAGCGTTCCGGAGCGACGTAGCAGGTTCGTCTGCCGCTGGTATCGTAGAAGAAGGAAAAGTCGGAGGGGTCGTCGAGAGGGAGACGGGTCGGTTTGTAGGGTGCAAAGTCGGTGAGGTATATCCAATTGGAGGAGGTGACGAGGATGTTGGTGGACTTGATGTCGCCGTGGGGAGTCTTTTGGAGGTGTGCGAGAGAGAGGGCTGTGAGGAGCTGGTAGACGATCCATTTCTTTTCGATGACGGCGAGAAAGGGACGCGTGCTGCAAAGGGTGTGCGAGGTGGGCGACTGTGATGGAGAGGGACATACCTGATGCGGTCATAGAGGTTGCTGGCGATGTACTGGCGGAGGAGATAGCCAGCCTTGTCCGTCTCTGCGAACGCCTGGTAGGAGTAGACGTTTGGGATGTCCTGGAGGGCATCCCTGTCGACTGTGGCAGGGGTAAACGGGACGGAGAGAGAGAGACGAAGGGGGTGTACCGTGTTGCTTCCTGTGATAGGCCTTGAGAGAGATGGAGGGGTCGTGTTTTATGAAGATCTTGACGAGGAGTGGGCCATGACGGTGACGGCACTTGACTGTCTTGAGGAAGCGTGCCTGTCCGATGCTGGGGAGATTGGGATGAGCGCAGAGCGAGTTGGACGTGGACGAACCTCTTCTCGTAGACGATGTCGGGGCTGAGCTCGGCGACAAAGGCGTCGAGGGCGCCGCTGGTTCTGGAGAGGGTCGATCCAGACTGGACATTGCCCATTGGGTAAGAGGGAGAGCACGCTGAGCCATATTTGGACATCAGGTCCAGGTAGACGTATTAAAACAAGGGAGAGTGCGGTTGGGTCTCGCTGATCTTATTAACGCCGTCTCCGTGTCACACTGACTGTCTTTCTATCGATGTCGTGGTCATCGTGGCAGACGACGAGGACGCTGAGCCCGACGGTGGGCTGAGCTGGACCAACGCCACCGTAGTGGGAGCGAGGTGTGACATGGGGTCACGTCGATTGTCACGGGTTTCCATCGGTTGACCTTGTGCTGTCGTTTGCGGGCAAGTCGAGTTCACCTGGCAAGCGCCGTCCAGCAAGTGCTTGCCCCGACGTCGTTCGACCCGTTCCCGACGCTCCTTTTTTTCTTTTTTTTCTGCTTGGGTTAGGGAGAGAAGGATGAACTACCCGACGCATCCTCAGCAGGGCCAGTACCCAATGTCGTTCCAACAGCCCATGATGCACAGCCAGACCTACCACCCCAAGTTCAGCGCCGGATACCCCTCTCATCAACAGAGCCAATCCCAGTCCATATCTCCCACACAGCTCCTCTCCGCGTCCCCCTCCCAACTCATGGGCCCCCATCCCTCGCAGCAGATCCCCCAGCCACTCACCCTCACCCCCGCACAGGTACTGCAACAACAACAGCACGGCGCATTCACCTCCCTCGGTCCCATGAACATGTCTATACAACCAATCTCACACCCACAACATCTACCCCAAAATTCACCCATGCGCATGCCCTTTCAGCCCCAGAGGTATCCACAAATCACCCCCCAAGAACGCGCCGTCCTTCAGCGACAGCAACAAGCAGCCTCACTCGGTCACCCCATCCCTCCCGATCGCGCACCCGGCACACCCGCACAGCACGAACGCGCACTCAGTCTCACCCACGAACGTCCCCCCACCCACGACCGCGCCCTCGCAGAACGCCAGCCGAGTCTGCAGCCCCATGACCGCGCACAAAGTCAGCCCCACGACATCCCCCTCATACAAACAGACCGCCCCTCCTCCTCCGCCTCCGCGCGCTCCCATCACTCCCACCCCGCCCACGAACCACAGCTCCCCATGATGCCCCCTCCCACCTCCCGTCCCGGCACCGCGTCTGGCACCATGCCCTCCTCGTCGCGCATGAACCACAATCAGCTTCACATGAACCTCAATCCAAACATGAACGCCATCTCTCTCGGTCCAAACACGAACATGAACGCTCACATGGGCCTCCCTCCGAACATGAACCACCCACAACAAATGGGCACACCCCCGGCGCTCCATCACCAGTTGAATCCTGCCGTCATGCAGATGGGTGGTCCTCTCCCGATGAATCGTCCCCCTACACGAACAGGATCAGCACTCGGTCATGCCTCCCCAAAACAATCACCACGCATGATGGTCGGACCGCTGATGGGCACACCAGGCGTCCGCCCCCCCGTCGGGATGGGTGGTTTGCCTCCCGGCGTTCAGGGCGGCATGTTGAATAGCTTGGCGGGCGGCATGGGCCCGCAGATGGGTGGCAGCATGGGCGCACCGATGGGCGGTGGTGGCTTGGAAAGCCTCAACGGAAACATGAGCATGGGTCCACAGGGAATGCCACATACGCCAGGTATGGGCGGAATGGGAGGTATAGCGCAGATGAACATGAACATGTCCACACCAGGCAACCTGGGGACTACAGGGAGCATCATGGGTGGTGCTGGCGGCGCATTGATGGGCCCTCCAGTCCTCCCCCAAGGCATGCAACGTCCCGAGCGAGAGCAAATGATGCAGCCCCATATGCGAGAACCATCTGTGCCTGCCTCACGCGAAACAGTGAGTGTGGTGACCCCCCTCACCGACAAAGCTTATGGGATGTCGCAGAGCCTTCCTCCAAGCTCGGCAGGTCCATTCATGGGGCTCGATAATACTGGCATGGCTACCATCGGTCCCAACATCCCCAATATGCCCCGACAAAGTTCGCAACCCCCACCACAACAGTCACCTGCCCGTCAAGTCCCGCCTCCTCATCGTTCCCCGATGCCGCGCAAAACGGGCGAAATACCTGGTCGCACAGCCACACCTCCCGTCAATGTACCCCCCATTCCTGGCACGACCCCGGGGCAAAAACTTCCTCCTCACATCGCTTCCCTCAATCCGGCCGTCACCAGGATCTCCTACCTACCATATGTAGTCCCACCGAAGGAGTCCGACGCGACTGACGAAGGCGAAGACAAGAAACCGACTCCCGACGAATCGACTACCGACGGCGACAAGGACGGCGCGACAGAGACTAGACCGCCCGTCAAGATCGAAGATCCTGTACCGATGCTCTTGCCCTCTGAAATAGCGACGCTCAAAGGCGTGATGGCACGCGATTCTGCATACGATTCGGTGTACCGCGCTAAGCAAGCGAGGATGATGCAGGAATTACGGACGGCAGGACCAGGTGGAAGATTAGCGTGGTGGGACAGGGACTTTGCTGCGAATGTAGGGATCAATCGACGGCCTGATCGGTTTGACGTTCGGTATCCTCGTCCACCGAGATCTGATGCCAATATGGGTCCAAGAAAAAAGGGGGCAAGACGAGAAGGCATTCGCATGTCAGTATCTTTTCCCTTCATTTTCAACAGCCGCGATGGTTGAGCCTTTTTTCCGAATTGGATAGACCGAGGAAATTGCCGCACGAGTTGGCGGACCGGCCTGAACAGCTCGTGCCGATCAGACTCGAGTTTGATGTGGAGCATCACAAGATGCGCGAGACATTTGTCTGGAACCTAAACGGTCCGTTTCCCCTCTTTTTTTCCCCGCTTCGTTCACTCAATCTCCTCCTAGATCCCGTCATCACACCCGAAATGTTTGCACAGACGCTCGTCGAGGATTATGCCCTCGCCCCCACATATCACAGCATGATCACCAAGTCGATCCAAGAACAATTGAGCGATTTCAGAGCGCATATTGCCAGCATAGACACGGACTGGAAACCGCCCGAGGTCGAGATACCCCAGTCGGAAGGGCCTGGCGCGGAGGAGCAAGACGACTCGGACGTCGAAGTCATGCGCCATCTTCAACCTGCACCCCAGCGACACGACGATCTGCAGTGCATAGACATGGACGACGACAGTGTGATTGTTGGACGGGGGATGATGGACGAGGAGGCAGTGCAGTGGTGGGAGTCGTGGCGGAAGCGCGCAAAGAAGGAAATGCCGATGCGCATCGTACCGGTCAATCGACGGAAGAAACGCAAGATTACTACAAAGATCGAGGATGGAGATGGGGCGAGTGGGAGCAATGCCAATGCCGATGCCAAGGAGAGGCCACGGACGGTGGATGAGTTTCAGGTGGACGAGAAGAAGGTGCATGAAGATTTGCGGATATTAATCAAGGTGAGTTTGTATCGCGGTTTCGTCGGCACTGTATTGATTGTTCGCGCGTTAGCTCGATATCATCGTGGGTTCGATGAAGCTGGACGATCAGTTCGAGTGGGATCTTGAGAATCAGGATGCGTCTCCGGAACACTTTGCCGAGGTGTATGCGAACGAACTGGGTTTAGGGGGGGAGTTCAAGTGAGTGTGCACGTTTGAACTATGTAGGCAGTGTCTAACACACTCTAGGACCGCCATCGCGCACTGTATACGGGAACAAGTACAGGTGTACCACAAGTCTCTCTTCCTCGTGGGCCACCCCGCTGACGGCTCTGCCGTCCAAGACGACGATCTTCGCATGTCTTTCTTACCCAGCCTTACCTCTGCCGCGAGAACGATGGACCAAGTCAAGTCCTTTACGCCCATACTCAACTACCTCAGCGATGGCGAGATCGAGCGGAACGAAAAAGAGCGAGAAAAGGACCTCACCAAGAGACGGAAACGGAACACGCGCGGTCGTCGTGGCATTGCGCTTCCAGACCGCGAACCCAACCGAACATATCGTACCCCAGCGGTCGGCTTCCCCGAACTGGATGCTGCGACCCTCGCTCTTGCTGCTGCTGCGAATGCCCCTACATCGAGACGTGCGGCCGCAGCGGCTGCCTCGTTGACGATTGCCAACATGGTGGCGTCAGAGAATGGGACGTCGATCATGCCACTGCAGTTGCCACCCCAGCAGTCGATGCCGCAGGTAACATTGTCGCTAGGCAAGGAGAAGAAACCAAAATGGTTGTTCAAAGCACCCGAGTATTCCCCCGACATTCTCCGTCCGCGTTCTCATGTGACGCAAGCTACACCGACGACCGCCGTCGAATCTGCCTCCATGTTACCTTCGTCGCTGCTCGAAACCGACCCGCCCGCCCCCGTTGTGGCCCCTCCGCCACCGGATACCAAGGCAATCGCAAAGAAGGGAAGGGAGGCCGAGAGGGAGGCGAAAGAAAAGGAATTCGCAGACGGGCAACATGCAAACCTGATCAACGGCGTTTGGCATTGTTCTAATTGTGGCTGTCCAGAAAGCATTGCGATTGGGCGACGAAAAGGCCCTTTGGGCGACAAGTCCCAGTGTGGAACATGCGGTAGGCAGACCGTCTTTTGTTTTGAAGCCCCGACTGAAAATGCTTCTAGGCAAATTTTGGCATCGACATCGACGCCCGCGGCCGGTTCAGTATAATTCGGATCTACAGCACCATATGAACTTGAGAAACGAAGAGTTGGGCAAGACGAGCGCGAAGAAGCGGGGCCGGACGGCGAATACGGTCGCTCCGGAGGGTGTGGAGACGCCAAGCCGGCAAAAATCTGAACTGTGGGTTGAGGTGCCGACGCGACCACCCAATTCGACGACAATACCACCGTCCGAGGACGATCGACCTGTATCGCCGGTGTCGACGGCGTCAAGTGTGTCAGAAGCGCCTCTTGCCCAGCAATCCCTTAAAACGAACGGTGTCAGTCAATCCGCCTCTGCTGCTCCGCCGCGTCCGTCGACGCCCGAATCGCCCCGGCCTCCGGCGATGGTGAGTTCTTCTCCAGGTGGAGACTTCGCCTCAATTACATACGTGAGCATCTATGTCCTCTAATGCGGATGTTATTGATACTCAGACGTCAAGTGAACAGTCTACACCTGCGTGGTTGTCCGCTGCGATCGTGTCATTGCAGACCACATATCCGGACGATCGGTTTGAGGCGATCTTGCGTAAGTCGACAGCCAAGGCGACGCCAGAGTGGCGGATAAAGTGCTTGGACTGCCCTGGCAAGGTGCGTTTGTTGTATCGTACGCAACGGGTGTCGTTTCTGACCTCGGTAATGTGGCGATAGCTTTACAACCCCGGACCGGGCGATTCGTTGTCGAATTACGAAGTGCATCTGAAGAACCGACAACATCGGTTACGGGTCTCCGGCCGCGTCAAGGGCAACTCGTCCTAGTCTCGTCCACTCTTGTATCATCCCCATCCCCATCCACACCTACATCCTCCTATCTCGGACCTCTGACCTTGGGTATTCACACGTTGCTATTTACGAAACAAGCGTGTTGTTGTTTCAGTGCCTCCCGTTCTGCTTTTTCTTTCTCTCCTTTTTTTCGATTCGATTCTTCTTAGGTTGTTGCAATTCGATGATCTTGCTTGCGATCCCGCTGTGTGTTGTGTACCTGCTTGTACATACCTTATTATCGTGTTTATCTGCTTCCTTCGAAAACAATAAAGTCTCGGCCTAGTACGAGTCAGAAGTAGCCTACGCGTGGGAGTAAGACTATCCAAAGCCTAGAATTCAAGCCAACTTGATCAAGCTGTGCCAACTCGGAAATGACCTTTCGAACTTGGTGTACCTAGGCCGCCGCTGCCTCATAGTCGCTACCAGACCGGACGATGGCGAGCGCTAGTACGACCGCCGCTTCCCAGCTATGGCGACCCGACAGGGCAGATCAGAGCAGACCATCGTTGATACCAGGCGATGTCTACAGACCAGACATACTCGCCGTGATCGAGCGGACGATCGATGCGCTTCGTCCGGATCTGAGGGCGTTGAGCGACAAGATTCACGGTGAGCACTTGACCCGTCCCCGCACGATCATGTTGTCGACTAACGCGATCGTATGACAATGGACACATAGCTCGGCCTGAACTCAAGTTCGAAGAACAGTGAGTTCCCAAGTTCGATTCGACGCTAATATATTACTGGCGCTAACGCCGACACTATCACGTCGTACAGCTACGCACATGACGAATATACGCAGTTCATGGAGGAACAGGGCTTCGTCGTTCAACGCCACTACCTCCTCGACACCGCCTGGATCGCGACCTATACCCACTCTGCCTCTGGCGATGGCAGGGCGCTGCCGGTGCTCGGCGTGAACTCGGAAATGGACGCGTTGCCCGGCATCGGACATGCGTGCGGCCACAATCTCATCGGCGTGGCGGGCGTGGCGGTCGCGTGTGCGGCCAAGGCGGCAATGGAGACATTGGGTATTGATGGCAAGGTCGTTTTGCTTGGGACGCCTGGTGAGCGTCCTTTTGTCCGTTCTTTGTTATAATTAGAGGGAGAGGATGCTTACGAGTTTCTTTTTCTTTTTTTTGGTCAGGCGAGGAAGGTGGCGCTGGCAAGGTGCTGTTGTGGGACAAGGGAGCGTACGAGGGGATGGACGTGTGTCTGATGTACGTCTTGCACTCTCCCTCCCTTCATGTCTCATGTGAAGTGTCGCTGAAATGGGGATGATGTACTGAACCCAGGTGTCACCCTGCGCCTGGCCCGCCGCATTCTGCCAGCCTGAGCAGCTCGTTGGCCATTGTTCAACGTCAAATAGACTATACCGGTCATACGTAAGGAACACGATCACGCTCCAGCTTGCGCATCCCTCATTTAGCCGCTTTGTTGTAGTGCACATGCTGGCCTCAGCCCTTGGGAAGGCCAGAATGCCCTCGACGCGGCGGTGCTCGCATACACCAGCATTGGACTCTTGCGTCAGCAGATCAAGCCCACGCATCGCGTGCATGGTATATTTGGAGGACAAGATTGGGCACCCAACAGTCCGTGTGATCGTTCTTACATCCCACCCGATGATTGCTAGACTTCCTTTTTTTTTCTCTGCTTTCTTCTTCTGTCCAGTCATCCCTGATCAAGCTTCGATGAAGTGCGTGCTTTTTTGTTTTCTGCTTCGTTCGTCGTGCGCTGAAGCGAGCGAGTATAGCTGGTACGTCCGCGCACCGACGACCAAGGAAGCATTCGAGACAGCTACTAGGGTCAAAGGATGTTTCGAGTATGCCGAACGGTCTTTTTCCAGAATCATACTTGATGAAAGGGGCCATTGTTTATCAGGGCTGCATCCACCGCAACGGGTTGCAAGATGTCCATCCGAAATGAATCTGTTCGAAACGAACTCGTTCAGAATACAGCCCTCGGTAAATAATCTCTCCCATGTAGACCTGTCTCTCACCGGTGTTCTCTCCCACTCTTGCGCATTTGTCCAGGTGAAGAGTTTTCAGACGTCTTTCAAAAACAATTCGGCGGCATTGATTATGAGTGGGGCATCGCCGGCGCGTCGACCGATTTCGTGCGTTGTCGTCCCGTTTGTCGTTGGCTCTGGAATCGAACGTGACGGCTTTTTTTTCAGGGTAACGTGACATATTGTATGCGTACTTTCCTCGTGGTCTGTCCTACCGCTGACTTGAGTGACGTTGTGCTGCAGTAATGCCCGGTTTGCATCCTGGTTTTTGTACGTTGGTTTCCCTCTATAATGGCCTCTCTTGGCGGATGCTCATGCGGATGCCCCATGTGCAGCCATTCCTACTGTACCAGGAGGAGGAAACCACACACGAGAGTTTGCACGCGCAGCGGCCACAGACGCTGCTCACGAAGCGTGTTATGTTGTGTCCAAAGCCTTGGCGCACGTCGGTATGAGGGTGTTGACCGACACAGCATTCTTGGCAAGGGTGCGTTTAATCGATTCACTGTGTGCACGATCTTGAGGCACAGACACTGAATCGGTTCGCTCAGGTCAAGACCGCGTTCGAGGGAGACAAGCAGAGGAGGGTAGGTTGAAGGAAGTGGAGAGACGGCAGTACTTGACGTTGCGTGTACGATTGTATACTAGATATGTTTCTGGAATTAGAGATCAAATGTCACCCATTCTCACCTATCATCGTATTTATGTGCTAATCTCGAATTAGTACTATCACCGTGTCAGTGACAAACCCACCGCAATCAAGCAGATCCGACTGACTATCGAACGAACTCATGGCACAAACCATGTCTGCCGTTGATCCTGTATGGAGACCCGACTCGAGTTCCGCCAGGCCACCACTCCTACCAGGCGAAGTATACAGACCAGACATTCTTTCCGTCATCGAGGGGACGATCGATTCGCTCCGCCCTCAACTGAGAGAGTTGAGTGACGATATACACGGTAAGGGCCTCACATCACGACAATCAAACTGATCAATGATCTACTAATTACCGCTGCCTGCGCGTGCCCGCCAGCTCATCCCGAGTTGATGTTCCAAGAACAGTGCGATGCGATCTTTTTGGCGCACAAGTGACGCGATGCTGAATCCATGTCCGTCCCTTCCAGTCATGCCCACGACGTGTACACGGCGTTTCTGGAAAACCACGGTTGGGACGTTCAAAGGCACTACCTGCTCGAAACGGCCTGGGTGGCTACCTACACACATGGCCAAGGGGGTCGTGTCCTCGGCGTCAACTCCGAGATGGATGCGCTCCCCGGGATCGGGCACGCGTGCGGCCATAATCTGATCGGCATCGCGGGCGTGGCGGTCGCCTGTGCAGCCAAAGCCGCCATGCAACAGCTAAACATTGACGGCAAGGTGATCCTTCTTGGGACACCAGGTAAGCCTTTCTATCTCACTTTTCTGCTCCCGGGCCATGCATCATGATCCAATGACCGCTGACTGCGATGCCGCACTTGATAGCCGAAGAGGGTGGCATGGGCAAGGTTCAGTTGTGGGACAAGGGTGCCTACGAGGAAATGGACGTCTGTCTCATGTGCGTCGTCCTCCGTGATCGGGCCACGACGGAGCCCTTCCTTTCCACTGATCTTCTTGGGTAACGTAGGTGTCATCCGGCGCCGGGACCTCCCTACTCTATTAGTCTCAGTGGTTCTCTTGCCATGGTTAGATTCCAAGTGGATTATACAGGAAAAACGTAAGAAAACAATGAGACATTGTCCAATGATCTATCGATGACCCACACACCGGAATTTAGCGCCCACGCTGGCTTGAGCCCCTGGGAAGGTAATAATGCGTTGGATGCCGCCGTCCTCGCGTACACGAACCTCGGACTGTTACGCCAACAGACCAAACCTACCCATCGCTCACATGGTATCTTTGGGGGGAAAGACTGGGCTCCAAATGGTGTGTTACCTCTCCCTATCTATCACCACCTCTGATAGCATGTTCAGTTATTCCCGACAATTCTACGGTACAGTGAGTCCATTCCAGCGTTAACTTTCCACAGGGCTCGTTGATGGGCAACCCCAAAGTTGGTTCGTACGTGCCCCCCTGACCAAGGAAGTGTATGACACCACCACTCGTGCTAAAGCGTGCTTCCAGTATGTGATTTTATCCACGCCGCTTGCCGTACTATATCCCTTTCTAAGAGCTGCCGCAACCGCCACTGGCACTGATGTCGTGCTCAGTAATGAGGCTGTGGCAAATGAACTCGTGCAGAACAAGGCACTCGGTAAGCTAGTATACTGCCTTGCCTCTGTATCTTACGAACATGATCGGATCAGGCGAGGAACTTGCAGATGTTGTCCTGAAGCGATACGGGGCTATCGACTACGAATGGGGTATTTCAAATGCATCCACGGACTTCGTATGTCATACCAAAATGACACAGGGCAGCAAACTGACAGACTTTTTCAGGGGAACATCACTTACTGTATGGATGTTCTTTTGTTCTACCCGTGCCTTGTTGATTGATAGGTATCAGTAATGCCTGCAATCCACCCTGGATTTTGTATGTCCTCGGTCTAGGCTTATCGTCGATATCTCTGACGAAATACACTGCCATTAAACCTGTAGCGATCCCCACCGTACCCGGAGGGGGGAACCATACGAGGGAGTTTACAGCAGCAGCGGCCACCGACACTGCCCACGAAGCCTGTTACGCCGTGTCCAAAGCGCTTGCCCATGTGGGTATGAGAGTGATTACGGATGGGGCGTTCTTGGCGCAGGTAGGACGCAGTTTCTGCACCCACGATCGGCACTGATCCGTTCGTTGCTAACGCCGCCGACGTGGATATGTAGGTCAAGCTTGCATTTGAGGAGGACAAAAAGTTGAGGAGTTTCTGAACGCAACACGAGGAGGGTAGGTGAGGGCTTCAAGTGATGCTAACGCAGTACTACTTCTCTGTATGCAAGATTTTCGAAAAATGTACCCGCTACTATGTCGACTGTTGGGGCCTCTCTTTTCGGGCGTCTAACGGAATTGTTCCGTCCTGGGTTCCTCGGCGCCGCGCCCACGGTAAAAGCGCGTGTCGGGCCGGCCAGCTCGACATTTGACTCGATCACAATCGTTGATACTAGCGCGCTCACGGCGTCCAGAACCTTCAAATCCGCAAAACTAGCCGATCCAAAAAGTAGCCAAAGGCTCGCCAAAAAAAGGGTTCTCACCAATAACTCCACCCGTCAGAATTATCAGATAGACTCGGAGTCACATCAAGCGATAACCTTGCTTGTCTGCTTTGCAGATAAGATGAACCTGGACAAATCAACCCTGTGCAGTCTGAAACACACTCATCACGGCAATATTGTTCAGAGACAGACCGGATCTATCGAGGGGTTATGCACACCATATACCGGATCAAAGACGCCTATGGATCAATTTATCATCGATCGTGATTACACTCTAATGATACCCGCATCGGAGAACATGGACCGGCTAGGGTCCGTAGCGGAGACAAACGCTTGGCTGCTACATAACGTCCCGACGTCGACGCTTATACAAACCCTGACTGCTTAAAAAGATGTCGTGAACCCGTGGGAAGGACAAGATCGACCCTCGAGCGGTCTTGGCTCATCATGTCAATCGGCTATATGTATGTAGTCGGATCTCATCTATCGCCGACCTCAGCGCCGGCCCGTAAAAAATTGATTCGCGGAACTAGTCTGCAAGACGACACCGTCGTCGTTGAGAAACGTAAGGCGGTTGAAGAAAGAGGCAGACTTTACATTCAATTTGCACGGTCCCACCATGTCTTCGCATCCTTGAATGGCCATGGTGCCGCCGCATCGTGTCTATCATTGGATGGCGATGCATTTGAAAGAGAAGAGGGGCTGGGGCGGCGTCAACGACGCTACCCACTGCAACGATGCAAAGGAGGATAGTGGTGCACGAGAAAATCTGCATGCCGACCTGAGCGCGACTTTTTTCCGAGGAGGGGGTAATCTCAAGGGACATGTCCAACGGTTCAGAAGGCATTTAAACACTTTGATTTCGTGTGGGGACTTTGTCAAGGCGCTTTGCTTGGTTGGTTTGTCCGCAAAACACGCGCTTTCCCAGTGCCCGAAGGATGTCGCTGGCGACGTGACCTCGACATTGTACACAAATGTGCTCGACCCTGGATGACAATGCGTGGTATCAGTACCCACACTGGTCGCTACTTCGGCCGACGCTCAAGATGGGATACACGGCGAAATTTGACGGAAACTCAATTCGAAGTTCAAGTTCAAAGTTACATGCATGTTTCCGTACAAATTGGATTCCTGCTGGCGACCTACATACTTGCTCACCACTTTTCGTGAGCAGGTCGTACTGTGCGCTGCTTGAGCATGTATTCGCGACAATAAAGGGTGAGCGAACTTACAATCAATCTCCCAAGCCCAAGCTGAGCTGTCTTGTTCGACCAGGTTGAGGTAGGCCTGTACGTGCGCAATGACAATAAGACATTTCCGTGGACGCAACGCCGCACAGACTGACCTTTGCAATGGAATCTGGATCGAGGCGGGCGTCTGCATTGCCTTCCCAGGCAGGGTCGTTGCGATAACCTCTTGTACGGTCAGTTAAGATGTTTCCGTCAATAATACTCTGCGATCAGGAAATGCATGCGAATCAGTGCCCGAGTCCGTTTTGCCCTAGTCTCGGAAACTTACATGCGCAACCTAGAAATTCACCCCAAGAATAAGAGAAACGAATCAAAAGAACAACACGTGATACAGACATGAATATTCTGCTTCCCAAACTCCTTGGCCAAGCTCTGGGAGAGCGCCCTGGTACCAAATTTACCAATCGCGAACGCGCTCGTGGTGGTGTTGCCCCTAATAGAAGCTGTAGCCCCGGTAAAGATAAGAGTACCTCTTTTCCTTAAGCCGCCCTTGCCGCCCTCGCTAGGTTGCTCGACGTCGTTCTTGGTGAACTCAAGCAAGGCTTGTCTGGAAAAAGCGACGGCAGCGATGACATTGACATCCAACGATTCGCGTACTTCCTCTTCGGTAACATCCAAGAAAGGCTTCCATATCCCATACGCAGCATTGAACACCGCTACGCGGAGGGGAGAGGAAGAGACGGGGAACCGATCCCTGATGTTGGAGAATGCAGAAGTAATCGAACCCGGAGTGTAATCTGAGATTGGGAAAGGTGCGGCCTGATGTGACACCCAGAGGGCCATGTCAAAACCCAGACGAAGACGCATGAGCTGCAGCTATCGCACCTCTCCGCCGTTCTGATTGATCTCGTTGGCGAGCTTGTTGAGATGCTCGGGCCCACGAGAGATCAGCGCGACCCTGTAACCCAACTTGCCAAATAGACGGCTGGAAGACGGGTTAGTTTCCCCCGCATTGCCCTGGCGATGGAAAGCCTTCTTACGCTGCAGACGCCCCTGTGCCTGCGTGAGAGTCAGCATTGTCGAGCTGAACAGAAACAGGATGAAACCGACCTGAGCCGTTTCCAATGCCAGCGACGACGAACAATGGTCGAATAGCAGACATTCTGTGTCAAACGTAGGTGTGAATGGTCAAAATATGAGAGTGAAACACATTTAAGTAGGTCGGGACGACGGAGACAATGAGTAAGCCCGAGCCTAAGGGATCACAAATATTCCAAGCATTAGTCAGTGACGCTCCCTAATTTCATGGCGTCATGTATATGCAATCTGATGCTATTTCCTCCCAAATGACGGTCAATTCGCGACGCGGCTTATACATGTGCTTTGCTCGACGTATCTATGTTATTGTGTGAAGTAACGAATTGAACTAGCGGATTAGTGGGTGCCATGTAGCGCGATGTGCCCGGCCTTGCTATTCTGCCATGCATCGTAACGCTTCGCCCAGGTGTATGTGCCGTAGGCTGGTAATAATCAGGTATAAAGTGGTGTGCAGACGTGCAATGACGCACCAATTGCAAACGGAACAATCCAATATGGCACTTGTGATGCGAGTCGTTTGTAGCCATTGAACATCCAACCCTGGAAGATTTGTTTCGTTGGGCGCTGACGGTACGGGGAGACGCCTGAACGACGCGTACAACAATGAGTGTGGAGAAATAAAAGGGTATGTTCGACGACTTACTGTAGGTGATGATGCCCTTTTGCTTCAAGTTGCTGTTGTCACCCCACCAAGGGTTCTAATAGGACGTTACTCTGCGCTCTCTCGATGCCATATAGCAGAAACTCACGTAGGCCTTGGCTAGCGAGGAAATGGCGAGTCAGTCTTTCAAACTCTACAATGAACCAAGGAAATGCTCGCCTTCTGGCATACCACTAGCACGGACAGCGGTCGGTCGCATGTTGGAGAATAATACGCTAGTGGAATGTAGTGAGTTGCGTTTCCGAGGTTTTCCGTTTGCACCAAACAAGATACAAACAACGCCTGCACGCCCACGTCACTGTTCACTTGACCTGTTCACCATCACCAAAGGTATGAACTTGCGCTCTCAACGGCACACTGTCTCACTGATGCCATTGGGTATTCTTCCCTCAGGACATTACGCTCGTTCACTCGGAAATGATCAACCACCAGACACTCTACAACCTCGCCAACTACCTAGGCGCCCTTGCCATGATTACAGTCGTCGCATACCATTTCGTTGCAGTAAGCGCGCGCCATATCGCAGGAAATGCACAGTTACACTAGAGTCTGCGATACGGGGAAACATTATGTGAGCTCTAGCACAAATTGTGTATGTACAGCGATTCACGAAAAAGACTATAGTTGCTATACCTTGAAGTTAATTGGGCCCGCTTTCCGTTCCTATACTTGCAATGGCAACTCGCTGGAATCAAGAGGCCTCGATCCTGGCTGCAGCGAGCTCTACCGAAGTTTTGGTTTAGCACCTTGGTAGTATGTCATACAAGTATCTTGTCCATTGTCTACAAATTGTCCTCGAACCGTCATGGAAGGCATATGATGTGGTGGATCTTGCACTAGCTCGGGTCGATCTGGTGAGATATAGTCACTGTCATCATGATTCCTCGAACAGTAGTGGCAAGGGGATGGTTCTTTTTTTTTGTTAATGTCAACCTGGGTCAAAGAACGTTGGAACACCTTGGCATACCACAGAGCGTGCACAGCGCTTCGCGTCTCGATAAGAATTCAGTATTGATATCACAAAAGGTGAAACATACAGCAA
>JBBPLP010000237.1:0-33695 GCA_038089875.1 Fistulinella prunicolor
GATCTGCAGGCTGGTGTCGGGGCTCAACGGGGGAGGGGCATACACAAGCATTTTGTGAGGAACACGTTGTTCAAGAGTGTTAATTCACCGGTAGACAAAGCTTCTTTGGAGAAGGGTCGCCGATTGGACCTGTCCATGATAAGCGATTCATCGCCAGTCCCCTCATCTTCCAAGGATAATGCTACTTCAAAGTCTGAAATTGTGGAGGAAGCAACTCCCAAGGCTTCCCCTCAAACGTCTAGCTTGTATGCTTCCACGTCATCGAGCCTTTTAACCCGACATTTTCCTAAACGGTTCTTCATTCTCAAGTCGCTGACAAAGGTGGGTTCATATTGTCGCCTCTGGCCAGTATAGGGCATAAATGTCTGATCGTCACAGCATGACCTGGACCTCGGCGTCGACCGTGGCGTATGGGCAACCCAAAAGCACAACGAGGCAATATTAGATCAGGCCTTTCGTACGAGCAAGGAGGTCATCTTAATATTCAGTGTGAACAAGAGTGGCGAGTTCTATGGATTTGCACGGTGTGTTTGTCCGCTGTCTCGGCCAACATACCACGTTAATGCACTATCACAGAATGGCAAGTACCATCCTTTCAAGCAACCCGGGCGTTAAGTGGGCGCCGCATGCAGATCCATTGACTAGTGCGTCATTACACTCGCCTAATAGCATCCCCGCCCGCAATACACTGAAGGTGTGCGAAGGTTCTTCACATAACCCACAGATGTATACCTCGCCTTCTGAGCGTCCATTGGTTGAAGCCTCCTCACCGGAAGATGGTTCAGGGGCCAGTTTCCCTCAAGTCAAGTCTGCTCAAGAACGGCGGTCAGCACCACCGGCGCTTCATCGGGAAGACTCCATTGGTTTCGAGCCACCTCCGCGGTTGAGCTTCAGCTGTGGAGATTGTCCTACCATTTCTCAAGATTCGTCCTCTTCAGCTCTGCAGACTGAGTCCGGTGGCAACTCTGGATTACAGGCCAGGGCAAGAAGCAAGGCGGGTGATGTAGATGTTCCGGACAGTCTTGAATTGCACTTGGAACCTGTCCTGGAGGAGGCACATGGTGGGAGCGGCGCCGAAGAGGTTACCCGACCGGATTCTTCGACGGCCATGCCATCCGTAGGAATCCCAGACCACCCGGAGGCCCAGCAGCAAGCGGCTAGTTGGGGAGAAACGTTCAAAGTCGAATGGTTGAGCACTGCGCGCATTCCTTTTTATCGGACACGACACCTACGGAACCCGTGGAACCATGATCGAGAGATCAAGGTATCGCGCGATGGCACGGAACTCGAACCACTCATCGGGCAACAGCTGGTCGAAGAGTGGCCAAAACTCGCGAGCGAATCGGCCGGTAACGGTGCTAGGGAAACTGCTGGTTTGACACGCAGCGATGGGAGCTCAGTCGCAATGTCGAACCCTTTGCCGAGGGGGAACCGAAACCGCCCCGGAAGAAGGTAGATGAATGTTCGACAACCTATCCGCAGACTATAACCGAAAGGCAAATCTAATGCCTAACTTTACAATACACGCGCCGCGTTCCGCGATCATCTCCCGCATTTATTCCATTATTTATTTCGTATCGTCATCGCTGATCTAGTCGAAACTACACTCACGGACACTGATGCCTATTGCGAAGCAAACAGCTACTGAGTCTTTTTCAGCTACTGAGTCTTTTTCTTTTCCTCTGTTCTTTGTTGATGCATCATCTGTATAGCCGCACGATGGCATGTAATTTCAGACACGAAATCTTGTAGCCATATGTAAATTCGTATCGATCTAGCAGTCGCACTTGTACTCTCGTTGTGATTCAGCCTCAGGAGGCGCTCATGAAACCAAATAACCATTAGTCATTATTATCTTTTATTTTATTTTCGCCCCACGGGACGCTATGCCAGCAACTTCGGACACGATGAATATTTTGCGTGCTGTAGCAACGTTGTGTGCACCTGACCATATGATGATAAGCCCCATCGGAGTTCGAAATGAACTCATATTTATGTGTCTTGTATTCTTTCCTTCCCGCACTGCGCGCGCGAACTCATTTTAATCTTCGACGGACGCCCCCATATGGTTGGGCTGCCCGAGTTTGTCTACATGGCCCCTGAGCTATACACTTCAGTTTGGCTGACCAACCGCTTTCAACAGCTCTCAACGAACATTCCATGAAAGCATGGATTACGTCCCACCAACTTTGTTCCGCACTCTGGACCAAAGCTACGGTACCGCCATTCTTATTACGGTCGTTTGGCCAACGTTCGCACAATCATCAACAAGGTCTAGAAAGTGAAAGAATTTTTTTTAACGATGGCTATTCTCTGACCACTGGAACGTTTCAATCCATCAGAAGTGTCTCCTGGAAATATTAATACACCCCCAACGAACTCGCTCCCGCTTTAAAACCTCTCCGGCAGTCCGCCTTGATCAACACTCGGTGATATCAAACGATCATTTGAAGTGGACCAAGGATGACCACCCTCGCAGACTTGTCGCTCGAAATCGTCGAGTGCATCCTGTTCGCGCTCGACCCGGTTGACGTCGCACGCGTCTCTCAGGCCTCTCGCTTCTTCTATGAGATCGTGTATGGTCCTCTCAGCCGACAATTTTGGCGCGGGCTCTACCTTGCACAGTTGCTCGACGATCCCCGTTGCACGACCACCCACCTGGGCCGCCCCCGAGACGATTCAGACGTTGACTGGCAGGGCGAGCTGCAGCGGATCATTCGGGCACGCACGGTTGTGACACTCCATCCGGCCGTCGTGTGTCTGCGTGAAGAGCGCTGTACGGTTCTGCGCACCTGCATCGACCTCCTCACGCACGTACCGCCCATTCGCTCTTCGGACAGCGTTGGGGAGCCGTCGCACAATGTACGGTGGATACACCACCTTTTCGCAGATGGCGACTTTTTGGCGCGCGAATCCTGGACGGCGCTGTTGGAAGAGGAGGATCAACTGTTGGCACGACTGCACGTGCTGTACGGGCTCACCCGGAGAGACCTCGATCCGGAGCGAAGGCGCGCATCGCAGGCGTTCGTGTACAGCCTGCGTCATCACACTTCTCAACGTGCATACGGACCATTCATGCCGGATGAGCGTACTCGACGCATCGATTGGGTGCATGTTTGGATGCTCATGCACGACTTTGGCACTTTGCTGATGAACGCAGAAAATCACGACGACGACTGGAGTGAAGCATGCGCCGACGTCAGTCCATTCGGCCTATTGTATTGCCAGAGCAACATCCCTCGGGGGTTGAATCTGGACCTGGAGGTCGACTGGGCTGGTGTCGAGGGACTATGGTCGGTAAGGTACGGATCCATAGACCACCGTGAGTTCCTACGTAAGTTTTTTTTTTGCTTGTTACACGTGAGGTTGCTGACCAGCGACATCTTTGTGCCTGCCTAGTTTACAATGATCCGTCGGTAAGTAGAGTTGCTTGTTCCTGGTTATAATTCGGAGGCGAATGACGAACCGTGCGGCGCGGCATCGCCAGGTACCGGATCACGAACCTCTGGATGCGACGATTTTCGACGACGGCGAAGAAGTATTAGCCTCGATAAATATCTACTTTCGTGTTGCGGGCGTCGAGCCTGATCCCGCTCACCCGACGCGCCCAAAAATCAACTTCGTCGGCGAAGTGGACGGGAGGTTCAACGTTGTCGGTTTCGTTAAGCTTACGGATGATGATCAGTTATGGTGGCATCACGTGAGTTACGTCTAGCTTGATATCGTGCAAGCCTGACTCGGTGACGGTTTATATATATATCTGCGTTTTGTTCAGGAAGCGGGAAATGATAACCAAATGGTATGGAGGTAGGTCAGATTCGTTGCAAAGGTGAAGTAATGAACTTGATTTTTTCTTTTTTTTTCTTTTTTTCTGCTACTCTAGCGCTGATGGAATAGGATTGGGCAATGTTCGGTCACGGTGTGGTGCAATAGGCGTTTGGTCTACCATCTTTCACGACAACGAAGACCCGATCGGTACATATCCACGTTCATTCTCTGATTGATTTGACACTCATCTGACGCGAAAAACTTCCATCAGGCCCGTTCTGGTTACACCGTGCACTCATCAACGACGACGAGTAGAACGCAACCGAGTTGTTTGGTACCCTGGTGTGTTGTACTTTCACCGGTGATGTAAAACACCACACGGTTGTCATTGAGATTAGATCTCCGCCTTGATACCCATCGCGTTGTTGTGACATGCTACTGTACCCTCCTTATCTCCGAGCCATGCACCCTCGTTGCGATCCGATAGGCTTTATTTTCATGCGAGATCTAACCAAACGCGGTTATATCGCAATATTTTACCACTTGTGTTATTTAACTCTAAAACTAAACTTGAATGTAACCCCCGTGAACTTTGGAAACTCTCAAGGCACGACCTCGACTTCTGCTAACGTTGTCCTGGAGTCAAGCGTCAGCCAGGTCAAGCTTCAAATTTATGTGTTTCGGGAGCATTGAATAATTCATCTCGATTCAAGTTAGACGTTCTGATCGAATCTGGAATTGGGCGCAATCTTCATGAGAGATCCAACTTGCACGTTCGTCTATGGATGTCTACTCTATATGGGCATATACAAGAACCACAGGCGAGGATGTTCATACAATACAGTGTCCTTGATGTTGTTACGACGCCGTCGTGCGAAACAAACAATAGTCATACACGACTTCCTCTATCCTCAGAGTTGTACCATAAACCTGAGCTGACCATCTTCACAAGGCTCACAGCGAACGCTCTCCATGTTCTCTACGATGAAATGCGCACCGATGTGCTCAATCTGCTTGCGTGTGTGGCTGGTGCAGACGGCGATCACGGTCGCACCGCTTGCGAGCCCAGCCCGGATCCCGCTCGGCGAGTCCTCAAAGACAACACAGTTGGAGGCCGAAAAGCCGAGTTCGCGTGCGGCGAGGAGGAACGGATCAGGCGCGGGTTTGCCTGCCTTGAGGCGTTTGTCGTCCGCGGTGATCGTCACCTTGGGAGGGACGATGCCGACGCGCGTCATGCATCCATACGCTGTTGATTGAAGAAGAAGAAAAAGAGTACGTGTGACACGCCCACACATGCACCCGCTCGCGTTATTTCTGGGGTCTATATTAGAAAAACGCAATCAACGCACCATAGGTTTTGGCACCGGACGTAGCGACGGCGTATCGGCCCTCTGGGATCGAGTCGATCATCTTCTTCACGCCAGGAAGAATGCGCACGGCGCGATCGACGGCGGCAGCCTCGATTTGCCAAGCTTCCGAGCAGTGTTGCTTGACGTTGGGTCCGAACGTGAGGACGTCTTCGTCCTCCTCGACAATCGAACCCTCGACGTAGCGCGGATCGCCTGCGACAGACGGTTTGGGCAAGGTCGACATGGCCAGCATGCCGTTCAGGCGGGACGCGAACGAGGGACGACGACTGTCAAGCGCGGCAAACGACGAGGCACGAGATGAGGGCAGCGAGCTCGTTGGAGAGGTGAAGAGTTCGGGTGTCGCATCTCCCGAGCTGGCCGGACCGATCAAGGACGACGTGAACGAGGTAGGAGTGGGAGGGAGAGCAGCACCGGGACCGTACAGGCGGTACGCATCGGCGAAGAAGAGGATGCTCTCTTCAAACTTTTGGACCTCGTCGTCCATCTCGTGGGACTTGATGGATGGCTTGAACTGCGCAAGGTTGTCAACGGCGCGTTTGCCGTGCGTGGCTGCGATCACGTAGGTCGGGTCCTGCCCGATGTCCTTGGCGACCTTTCCCCAGGCAGCCTCGACAGCGCTGATAGAATCGGTGAGTGTGCCATCCTGGAGTTAACACACTGAGAGAGTTAGTAACTGAATGGCACGAATAGGATGCACGCACCATGTCAAACAAGACAGCGTCGGCGTAGAAAGTGTGAACGTTGGACTGCATGATGAAAGTACCGAGGAAGATGTCAAGAGGAGAGGAGGAATTCGAATCTCGTCTGATACAACCATATGGTTTTGAGTCGCCCAGTTTATATACGCATTGCCAGGCTGATTCCTTATCGCTATGCTGACGTCAAGGGTTGTAATGTTTTTAATCGCTGTGGAGCGCATTCGAAGTAACGTTCTTCGAGAGCAACGAAGGCCGCGTTTAGCACGATGGATCGATAAAAACTCCATTTGTCTGGTTTGGCAATTTTCCGTATATAGAAGAAGAAAGTGAAATTTCTCTGGGTGCGCTTGAGTCTGGCAAAGTAAATGAAACAGACAACGAGATGCCAATGAAGTGGCGCGTCGCCACGGTAAGCCGCCACGTTGTATACTGGAGTGCGTGGAGTGACGGTGACAGCCACTATCACTGCGCCGTGTCTAACGGAGCGACAACACTGACCGTAGTTGTTCCGCAAGTCGGATTGCTCTGCGCTTCCTCCCTAAAGAGGCAACTCCTTAAGATCACCAAAGTCGTTCACGATCATTTCCGCCTTAAACCTACTTCATTCAAGATTCGAGGGTGTGCGGCATTGCGATACGATGGAGCGAGCGTGTGAGAATCACCCACCTTCGAATTATGAGGGTCTCAGTGGGTATGTCACGAGCCTGAAACATCCTTTCCGGGCTCTTGTTGACAAGTCGCTTCACGTACGTCTATCTTTATCCGATCTCTCGCTTGACATGCGCTACTTATGCCCTTCACCGGTTGCACTCACCCTCGACGTCATTTTCGATGGAGTAGACCGAATCGTACGGAAGGCGTTTACTAAACAATAGATTAGTCTACACTTGTATCACACGTGCGACCACGCCCCCCCAAGAGACTTAGGCCTTGTTTATCGGACGAGGCCAAAGTTGGCTTCAGAGACGTCGCCAAGCCCCTGTCCTTCGTAACTGGAACTGTTGCCGTCTCGTCATTCGTTTCAAATCAGCATTCCGGTAACACTTTACAGGTGTGCCCGTATTTTGTTCGTTGACCGTCACTGCAATACGCATTCGTATTGGGAGGGACCTGGAGCCGAGCCGACTACCGGAAAAGGATCACTGTCGGGGGAGTAGAACCCACCAGATAGCATCGACGTTGCCATTAGCATGAATAATAACGAACGTTGTTCCCAGGAGGTGGAGCGTTGGCATACAGAAACGTTGCCGAATCCGCACAGATAGTGTTACTACGTATACGATTGCGGTAAATCTACGCGTCATGGCGATAACATGGGATCTATATCCCCTCTTCTCCAGCGTGACCTATACTCAATGGCCGACTCCGAATTCTGGTCGAGAGATTTCGTTTGATTGGCCGATACCATTTTTGACAAGCCGAGTAACCACAACGGTACGATGAAACTGTGGTTTCCATCAGCATTTGCTCAATTATAATCAGTCTTGAAGATAACCATTACATCGAGGGATGCTTGATCGGCATCTAATACCGAGGACCTAAGATTAGTACTAACAATGGCTCCGCCCTTAGTGAACGCAAAAAAGTTCCGTGATCGTCCGAGGCGTTAAGGAACATTTGCTCACGTGGACTAAGTTAGCTTAAATGGATGATAACTTTGGTTTACACATGCCAGAGACCGTGATTTGCCAACAAGGAAGGTTTCGCTTTCTCCGTGATGACGATCACGGTGACTCTGCGACCGAACAACGTGATCACTGGTCCAACGTTGGTCGGCTGGTCGTTAGAGCTAGCAATGCATTGCAACATTCAAGCAAGGTAGTTACATAATTTGGGGTCATCGTTAACGGAGGCTCTCGTTCGCTGCTGCAGCATGCTATTCTGAGCACACATGTCTAGCAGACAGGTATACCCACGACTGTCGGTTGCATTCTCTTTCGAGGGTCGTCATGAGACGCGGACTTGAACTTCGAGGGGTATAGAGAAGAACGACAAGAAGCTTAACGTGGGCAAAAAGCGCTCCCGGCGCGGTTACGTCCGAACCTGGGAAAACGAGCGTTAGCCGCGTGGGTATGGTCCAAAGCCGGATTCACTGGTTGGAGAATCGGTTGGCGCCGCTGGTCATCCAAAGAGGCCATTGAGAAAAGACGACAACTGGTCCCCGCGAAGTGGCTCAGCGGACGACAACAATTAATGGGTCTAAACAAGAGTGGGGGTAACATCAATTACATAAACAAGGCCAAATACCCAATGACATCATGTGCACTACATCCATCCTGTTGTACCGGAACAGCAGCAGTTGCAAAAGCTCTTCAAACAGCTATTTCAATCGTGCTTGCTATCTGGGCCCTCGTGTTACTTTGACACTGCCTTTTCCAGACCTGCCGGTGGGGAATGAGTCACAAAGTGTATGTTGCGTTGTAAGGAGGCGTGAGTTGGGGTACATACTGAATTTTTGTGCAATGATTAATGAGGCTTGAATTGGGCTGTACTTTGGGGGTTATAGTAGTATCGGGACCGTTGGACTTGGATGTTTTGTTAAAACGACTCCATGATGTGCGCAGTGTGCATCGTATGGACCATGTTTGTATACTCGAACTCATTATTATCAAGGAAAAAGATGAAATATAGCCTGACTTTCAAAGACTGCGTTCGATAAGATGCCTTCCAATTGAACGGCGAGCGGACTATTTCCGCAAACCCGACTTGGAAGATAACCATGAGGCAATAACGTGACCGGCACAGTCTAACCTGATATAGCGTACTTCCCAACGCCCTGGAACCAATTTCGCACTTGATGTCTCTTTCCACAGCCAAGCCGGATCCCGACCACACCGACGGCCATGACAATTCAAACGTCGCGGACGAGTCGACACCTCTCTTACCTGGAGGCGACGAGGAAGCCGTCTCCTCCAGAACCTCCAATTCAAATTTCGACACTAGATTGGCACCAACGCCTCTCCCGATGGCTCAGCTCGGCGCCCTTGTCGCCGTCCGCATTGTCGATCCCATAGCTTACATGCAAATATTTCCTTACATCAACCAATTCCTCGTTGATCTACGAGTCGCGAAACCAGACCAGGTTGGGTTTTATAGCGGTTTAGTTGTACGTATGGACTGTGTGAATGTGGGGCTGTACCATTGACACCCTTCCCCTTATCTTGGCGCCGTAACGGACACTCGATAGGAGAGTGCCTATTCACTCGCGCAAGTGTTTTCAGTGTATCAGTGGGGAAAGATATCAGGTCGGTCGCCGGGAGTTATTCGCACATGTAACCTAACGATAAACTGCTCATAGATGTGGTCGGCCGACGTCCTGTCGTGTTTACTGGCCTCGTCGGCATTGCGATGACGACCATGGCGTTTGGATTGTCTACGTCCTTTGCTAGCATTGTTGCATCCAGGTTCTTTGGTTAGTTTTGCTTTCTTCTGTCTTTATTCGTCATTCATGATCATTGTTTACGTCTCCACAACTCCAGCTGGATTAGTCGCAGGAAACGTGGCTGTTATCCACTCAATCCTAGGGGAGATCACAGACGAAACCAATCAGGACCTCGCAGTGCCAATATACAGCCTTTCATGGCCACTAGGCATTGTCATTGGGTCCGTCTCTCTTCCTATTGGTGTTCATGTGTGATTGGGCTAGACGAAGGGTATGATGCAGACCATTTATTGGTGGGACCTTGGAGAACGCTGCGACACGGTACCCACATTATTTCGCTTGGCGTATCTTTTCGGAACATCCCTATCTGCCGCCTTGCATTGTTAGCGCTGTGTGTGCTCTCGCTGGAGCGAGTTTGGGGTATATGTTCATCGAAGAGGTATGGGGTTAACGGAACCGAAAGAACATACAGTAACGGCTTATCTACAGACACTTCCAAGTAAACGAAAGCATACGCCCACTGGCACGCCCGCCTTGGGAACTCGTACAGATGGCAATTCGAACGAAGTGGAATATGCTAGTTTGACAGCACTGCTGTCGATACCTGCCATACGAGCACTAACGATTTCTGGATTCGCTCTCAGTTACCTCAGCCTTGCGTTCGATGTCGTTTTCCTACTCGTCTGTTACGCGCCTATTGAAGCAGGCGGTTTAGGACTCGAGGTGAGCATTGTGTTCTAGCGAGGCTTCATGCATCTTTCTTGCAGTATTCGTTGTTCATCTGCCGACAGCCCTTAATGATCGGAAATGTGTTCGCGTTCGCGGGGATGACTACAGTGCTCCTCCGGGTCTTTGCGTTGCCCCACATCTTGCGGCGTTTTGACTACGCCAAAACGTACAACGTGTGTATGTACGTATGGCCCGTCCTCTTTGGCCTCCTGCCGTTCCTCAACATCCTCACGCGGCGCGAGCATCCCCCGTCCGATTCTGATGGCATATTGACACCTACTGCGTCGAACTCAATGTCTGCACTCATCTTGACGGGCCTTCTCACCCTTCTCGCTCTCTCCAAGATTGGTGCCGTTCCAATGAGCCTCAGCATGCTGCTCATCAAACGGCACGCGCCTTCTGCCAGCGCGCTTGGACGGAGCAACGGGCTAGTGCAGTTTGCCATGTGTATTGGGCGTGCGGTGGCGCCGGTCACAGTGAGTACGCTGTTCACCGGGGTGAATGGGCTGGAGTGGGTGCGACGGTGGGGGGTAGGGTGGGTGTGGGCGGTGGTGATGATTGGGGCGGGTATCTGGGGAGCGAGGGTAACAAGGGGGATCGGATCGGGATAAGAAAGGCGCTGGTAGGTGATGCCGGCACTGCGAAGCAGCGCTATGTGCATAAAGTATATAGCGTGCTGAGAGTATGGAGCACTACAGCTTGAGGGACTCTAAAACGTCGTTCAGTAGCGTACTTAGCAACCCCGGCTCAGACAGTCCCTTGGAAGTCATAACGGACAAATGATATGTGTGGACGATTTTATCCACTTCATCCTTCGATAACACTGTGCGACACTCCATGACGCACCGATCTGCTATCATGGCCGCCTTGAACATCCCTTATAATAATATATGCGGTGGTGGCACGTGACCAATCACGCACCGCCACACATATTTGGCTGAACTTCGGTTCTGATTGACAGAATTTCCAAAATCATCCCACAAAGCACGACTTGACTGGTGGAGACCGTCCTCCGAGTCACTCAATTGGATATATAGTGACGACCATGACAACGTTGATTCTACCCCCACCGCCCTTCTCGACATGGCCAAGCCCCCTTCAAACCGTCGGGGGTGCCCCGTAGATACCTGAAGGGTTCGTTCTACAACTTGATAGAGTACGCCTCTAACTTTCGCATTTGTCATAGAAACCCTTCCGAGACTACTCATTATCCACGGGTGTCAGCTCATGACTCCTTAGGCACGATCTAATTTTTCGTCTGGCGCAGACTCCCGTTATAACTTGGAAGCCGATCCCTTCAAGTATCCTGTTTCTCGACTTCATACCTCGCTGATGTATCCTGATCCGGGTGCTCAACCGGTGTCAATCAACTTTGATATCGAAATTTGAACGGGCGAATACACCAGCTGTCCGTCTAGAATCTTAGATCTGATGGCATTCATCGACTTCCATGACCGGCGTCTAATAACATCGTTGTTTCCGCTCGTAGGGCACCTGCATCGGCACGGGTAATCAGAAAGAGCACTAGAGTCATAATAGTAGTTTCTTTTACCTCGAAGAAAGCCCCCTTGGGAGATTCGCTTGAAAACTTGTCCACTCAAGGAAACTAGTGAATCAATCACATTACGATGGTACTACGATACTCGTTCAAGAATACTTCTAGTGCTTCGACTGAGTGTGTATCATATTGGTGCATGTTGCCCTTACCTGCATAAAGAAAGACTGACTTGCTGCGCGCGAGAACACCTCGAACGATAGAACAAGAACACAGACAAAGAGAAGCGTGAAAGAGAAAGACAGCAGACATGAACAAAGTATGTGCACGGCCAGCCAACATAACAAAGAAAAATAATGAGAGACCAAGAGAAAGAGAAATAAAGTTAAAGACAGGAGTGCTGCGGACATATTCATACTGGGCTGGCCCGCTCAAAAAAAGCGAAAGTTCGGAGTGGGAGATGCAATGCGGGATATAATGCACAAGGCAATGAAATGAAACACAAAAGAGGCAGTGTACACCTTGGATACGGTCAGCAACTCCACCGATACGGGAGACGGGTTGTCAGGACGCACTTTGAAAATGATGAATCATGCGATATACAACATCAGTCTGTGCTTAGCCAAATATTTCTGTGACAGTGCGTCGACGCTCCCGCCTTTGTGGTGGGAACGTGATTGTCTTGGGTTGAGGGTTGCCGCCCGCCGTCGCCCGTTCCTCAACGGCAGCTTCGAGCGACATGCGCGCTGCACGGGCGCCGAGAGTCCGTCGACGAGTGTCTCTCTCAGTCTCCGAGCCAGAGAGTGGCGAACGAATTTGATCAAGACTGGATATATCCTCGTCTGCACTGGTACTCACGCGCCTTCGAGCCTCATCGCGGGTTTGTTGTTGCTGGAGAGCAGACACTGACACACCTGATGGACGAGAAAAGGTTACAGAAGAACGGAACGAGTCGCGGGAGTCTGTCCGCTCCATTGGAAAAGAAGAGGCCTCGGGAGTGGCCGACGCCGTGTGCGTTGAAACTGCTGTCGTGGGATTTGGTGTCGATAAGGCGAAAGGCGGATTGGGGTTGCGAACAGTGGTCGTAGAGGCTGAAGAAACATCACGACGACCGCCTTTGTCAACTGTGGTGATGGATCTTTCGGATGGGAGAGTTGGCAGGGGTGGTGGGGTGGAGTACGCAGGTGGTCTCGACCTCTCTCCTGGAGGATATCGAGATGCAGGAGTCGGAGAGGGCTCATAGTCTAGTGACAAGTCAAGGGCGTTGGAGGGTATATTTTGAATCGTTGACACGTTCCTTGTCATTTGCTGCTCACGATGTTCGCGTGGGGCAAACAGCCGTCGGGAGGTTGAATTCAAACCGTTTCTAGACGAACTCGACCGGTCTTGGTCACTAGCATTATCCCGGTCTCGCGAAGATGGAGGGCGGGCAAGGCTAAGATCACCGCGAGAGGAGACTCTGCGAGAGATATCAGCCCCGCCACTGGAGGTCATTGGTTCCCAGCTCAGCCGTGACTCGCTTCGTCTCCCATCTTGACTCCGCCTGCTACTGGACCTCTCCAGACCTGGATCAGATGGGGGTCTCCTAGTGATTTCATCATCGAAGCTCGTAGACCTCAGATGAGCTGGATCAGGTGGACCGGCTGCCTCCTTCAACAGCTTTCCAACGCCAAGAATGAATCCGGTGAGCGAGCGCACTACAGCATCGCTCTCCCGCAAGCTGTCTCGAAAGTCAGAACCAACATTTCTCCAAATTTGTGCAGAGAGACTGGGGTCGTCCCCTTCGTAGTATTCATCATCCACTTCGATAGCGATTTGTTGTTGGACGGCATTGGTTGTCGCCGCCCTCAATATCCTGTTAAGCCTCTCCGAAGAACGTATGATCGCGCCCGAGTGATCAAATAAATCATGGACTAATTGGGATTGATTCGGGAGTCGGGAAAGTTGTGCTTGGAACATTGAAAGTGATTCCAGCATGAGGCGGGTGTGTTCTGCATTCTGAGAGTTGTTCAGGTTTGCCAACGATGCACTACCGATCGGAGTGGCAGTCGCGTGATGGCGAGAGGACATGCTTGTACGGGACCTGTCTGGTTCAGCGGGCGTATGAGGCAAGGAAGTTGTACGAGTTGTCGGTGAATGCCGAGACTCAGGTCGGTTCGAAAGGTCATATGTCGTTCTTCTGGACCGCATCGAATAACCCGCGTTCCTGGAACTGTTTTCTCCGTGGAAAAATTCCCCTATCGACGTAGCGGGTCGAGATGAGACGGCCCGTCCGGTATCTCTTGTATCCCGTTCTACAACCAAGGGAGCTGTCCGAGGCGGATCCGAGTCTAAGAGGGAACGGGGAGCAGGCGGACCAATTGCTTCGCTGCCACGTGCACTGGAACCACTCGTTCGACTCCTATCGTCAGCAAGGGATCCTCGCCGCCTTTCTTCTTCGTCCCACTCTAGTTTGCGACCGGTACTCGGAACCACTGCACTTGAGCGTGCGCCGCGCGTAGACATGCTCGCATCACGTCCGCCAACGAAGACATCCTCATTCGGCGGTGCTCCTTGTCTCACACTCCCACGCATCCCGATCCCCGCCGCACGCAAACTTTCCCCCGCGAGTCTCCCTGTTGCTCCTACAGTACCATTCAGAGCGCTTTCTGCACTTCCTCCTCGTTGAGACTGTCTTCGCCCACCCTCTGGAACATTACTAGACAGATCATCCGAAAGCCACCGAGTCTGATGTCGTCGTGTTAGATCCCTCACGGTGGAGAACCGAGAAGACCGATGACTCCGAGGAGAATGCTGGATGTTGCTTGTTGCATTCATAGCTGTATGTGCCGCAGTCCTTGGGGAATGATCGTACTCGTACTCGTCATCTCGGAAAGATGCCCGGTGGGGAGTCGTGGGTTCAATCGAATTCTAAAAGCAACTGCATTCAGCGGATCGCAAAAGGAACTAAATTATGGCACCAACCCGTCCATCCAAACTACGCCGTTCTCTGTCCCTGAATTCCCTCGGAAGCGGTTGCCGTGTCCTTTTATTTCCTGTCGGGCTTCTCCTGGAAGAAGCTACAGCGGCCAGCGCTGCATTAGTGATATCGTGGTCATTTCTACTGTATCTCCCACTTTCGATATCCTGAGTAGAGATGGCACTCGCTATGGATACTCGTTTGCGAGGAGTACGTGATGGACCAGGAGACGCCTGACGCGTCTTTGCTGGAGATGAGGGAGCAGAGATGAGCCTTGGTCGTTGATTGGAATTCAATACAGGTGGTGGCGTGGATGAACGTTCAGGGGACGATGAACGGTAGGAATTTGAGTTGGAGTCAGAACGAGAGGGAGTGGGAGCACGCAGACTCTCCCGCTCGGTCTCGGATCCCGAAAGGGCATCATTGTTCTGAGCTTGTGATACGAAGTGCGAGTGTGAATGAGATGAAAGACGAGATGATGATGTCGTGGAAGTGGATGAAGAGGGGGCATTAGGTGAACGGGAACTACGGATTGGTGATGGGGTATTGAGGCGAGAAGAAAGTTTATCTAGTGCCTGTCCACCATACGTCAATTTGCAAACAAGACGGGTTGAATAGCATATAATGCAATGTAGAATCAAAACGCCGTAAATTCAAAATGCCGTGTTCCCGAAGGTCGCCAGAAATGTACCAAAACACGTGGAGAGGAACAAGGACGTGCAATGAGTATAGGTCGAGGAGAAAGCGCAGCAGACTCACCATGCGGTTGCGTTGAGCAAGACTCTTGACTCGCTGGAGTGCTACGATATTCTCGCTGGGGCTGTCGGCTCCAAGTCGGCGGTCAAGTCTGGCAGTGTTGTCTTCGTCGCCCGCGTGATCGTTTTCGTCATCTTCGTCATCAGAATTGGGTCTTGAAGTCTTGGTCGTAGACATGGGCTTGTCATACGTTTCCTTACTCATCATTACAGTTGGTGAACCTGAATATGAAACCGGACGCTGTCTGATGCTACCAGATTTTGCACTGTTGCTGTCACCGGTGGAACCGCTGCCGGTGGAATTGGTTGCTGGGGGAGATGGCAATCCAGAAGGAGGAACAGCACCGGGGCTCTCTGGTGGCTCAGGAAGGTCTGGGATATTGCCTTCCTTAGGATCCTTGGGTGGTAACGATCCTAAGAATATTGCGGACAAAGGACGCCTCGAGGAAGGAGCGAGTGAGCGCGGCGGCATCAGAGTCAGCGCAACAGGTCATCAACCACGGCGTGCGTGCAAAAAAATATCGTCGTCGTCGTTGTCGTGAACAGCGAGCAAGGGGTGACGACGACGAGCTTGACGCCGGGCAAACGAAGGAAGAATAAGTACCGTGAGAGTTTAATCGCTCGTTCTCGGAGCACCCATAGCTCTCCTCCGAATTCCGACTCCGAAGCCTTCGTTTCTGGCAACGGTAGCGAAAAAAATACAAAAGCAACTTGGCGGTCGCCAAGAAACAAGCAGTCCAGCAGGTAACACAAATCCTTATGATGTTCTTTTCCTGCCATATGTTTCGAGGAATCAACAGCCCTTACCCCATAGGCAAATCCAGGCAGCAAAGGAAGATGGCTGCCACCTGACTCACATTTGGGGGCCTTTTCGAACGCGAGGAAGACTATTTCCACGCTGAGGAGGTCTTCCCAGTGTGACCTACTTTAGTCCTTGCAGACCGCATATGCAACCTCTGCCCGTTATGGTGAAGTGTTTACTTTCGGAGAATGCTTTTTTGCAGTAGCAACCGCAAGTGTATCAGGGAACTCTTGCCCATTTCCTCCAGTCCGCTGATCATTTCCACCTCGTTTCACCAAAAAACCACTCATAGATACGCCAGATTTGGTCTTGTATGCGCGATATTCGTTTTCTAACGGGTTCCTCGAAAATTAGCCAACCAGATGGATTTAATTTCACTCGCAGCATGAACTGGTCGAATGCAAGTATAGGTATGACCACTGCCCGAGTAAAGTGATTCTCCGAACGATTTTCCATCGTTCATTTACCTCGCAGAGCGGTCACCTTCGCTGCAGACGCGGCTGCCAACTATTAACGCTCATATCCGGTGACTAAGTCGTCGTTGCAATGACATCTCTGCCACTTTCCGCCGAACACCAAGAAGCCCGCTGGCACACAGCTCAAGCGTGCGTAATCATTGTTGATACAGTGCAAGACAACTCAGATCAGATCGTATTCTGCGTCACATCAACAAGGCAGCGCGGCAGGAGATGGTGTGATGCTGCGCATTAAGAATAAAATTAACAATGGCCCACAGTCTGATGGTTGCCATTGCTCTCGGAGATGCCAAAGTGCAACAAGGTCATCCGTCGGGGAATCTCACTCATTTATGCGAAGTAGCAGACACCCGCTTGTTAGTCTGGTGATCAGCCCGACGGTTTGGCTAATGGGCGGGCTGGTTACTAGACTACGGGCTTGACAGATTTGATGTGAGCCAGAATCCAAACACTCACCTTCCGCGCGCAGTACTAACGCAATAGATCGTCTAGAGCTCCTATCTCTTTCTTTGACCCTGTGGAAGGTTCCAAGCACAAACAACTCAGTATACTCGTTGAAGGTTATGAACTAGCTGCCCGAAGCGGCGTCAGCCAGTACTCCAGCATATATATTTACTACTTTTTCTTCGTTTGGTCATTGAACGCAAGGATGTCGGTCACTGAAGATTTCTCACAAGTTAATGATGCCGTGATGGTAAAACTCAACGATAACTCGGAGTGACAGTCTTACTGAAAAAACCTTCAAAGATATACTAGGATGTACAAATAACTAATGTCCTGAGACAAGTCCAGATCAAGCAAACTTGGTTCACCGATGGTGATGGTGGTGGTGGTGGTGGTGATTCTCGTGGTTCCTGTGGCGGTCGAGTGCATCAGCACCCTTGGTTTCCATTTCACGGACCAACAGAGCGCCACCAAGTCCCGCCCTGAAACAAATTGTTAGCTATTGCATCCGAAACTGATACTTATGTCTCAGCGCACATGATTTCCTTTGCTTTGGCATGATTCACGTGTTCGCCGTGTCTCTCCCTGTGTTCATCATACGTTTTCATGGCCTACAGGACGGTCAGCATGCTTGATGTCAAAGAGAAGGTAGCGTACCTCATAGGCAGCAATACCGCCAATAAGTTCATGAGAGAACTTGGCCTTGTGCTTTGGAACGAAACTAGTTTAATACTAACCAGATTATGCTAGGTGATATACTCACATGGTCATGATGGTGGTGGTCGTGTGTCATCGTAGAGAGTATGGCTGGAGGGAACAGTAAAAGAGTAGGATTGGAGTGATGTTGCAGTATAGATCAGGCGTGGAGGGCGACCTTTTTATACCCAGATCACCCCATCAGGGTAATCCCGCATTCTTGCACCGGTTTGAGCAGTTACTGCGGTTTCCCTGCACCTCGTCTAGCTCACCTCTCAAGCGGGCACTGCCCATCACAGCCTCGGCGATGGCTGTGGCTGCAGCGCCAAAATTCTTGGCAAGGCCTTCATACAATTAATTTTTTGGTTCGATTCTGGCGTAAAACAACACGTTTCAACCTTACTTGCAGCTTGTAAGATTATATTTGCATGACCATCGGGTGCGTTCAAATGCCTTGATTGCGCGGCAGATGCGTCTTTCCGCTGATCCGGGTGCCACGCAACGTTGATTATGTAATCTCATTCTTTGTGCCGTCAGGAGACTCCATCATAACTCCCAAGCTGAACAAAACGACAACACAGGATTGCATCTGCAGCCGTCGTGAATCGGGGTCGCATCACTGCGGCATGTGTGCATCATACGTTGCGATCGCTGACATTTCGAGTTACCAACTAACAACCAACAAAAACTCAACAAAAACTTCACGCGGAGCTTTGAAATGCCAGTGACAACTCAAGATAGGCATGAGGAGGCGGATCGGGTCAACGCTACCATCTATCTTGGCGTGTATACTCAGATCTCGATGTTCCTTTTTGTCAGTCATCCTTCCAATCACTGGCAGTTCTTGACGTGTTGTGGTAGGGTCACTAAGCGTTGACGTTCCATGCCCCGCGAGTCATGCGTTTGAAACAGCTCGCTTAGTCGACTACATTTAATCATCCCCCCTCTTAGATCAACTACCCTGACTGGGAACAAGAACGGCGGCTGCCTACCGGTAGTAGTATTAAATAAGGAACTGCTCTTTGGGGACGTAGTTGATTGACGAGGACAAACAACGGATATTGAGGGTGAGTCGTTGTCTTCGGCGATCCTTTCATTTCAACGTAGACAACCACTGGCGGTTCATTGCATGACAGAAGCGCAGAGCATAAAAAAACGTCGCTGCTCTGATTCATGTTGTCAAAATGCCGGTGAATTCCCGCCCGGTTTCAAATTCCGGAGAAACACACGTCTGGCCTCTACAAATGTCGATCTGGGGACAAGCCACGCGCGAAATAAAGAATGGAGAGAGAAAAAAAGCTGATTACTTGAATAACATGAGCGGTATAAAAACCACTCGAATTCTTTGTTCGTCCTCCAAAGAGCTCGTGTCCTTTCTTATACGGTTTTCCTATCTCACATTCATCCGACATGTTCGCCAAACTCAGGTATCTTTATGTGTTATGCCTCTTCGATTATCGTCACACTGACCGATGTATGCATGTTCCCAGCACGCTCGCCCTCTTTGTATCTTTTGCCTCTGCCCTGCAACTCTCGGTTCCTCTCACCGTCGAGGCGGGCGCGGGTGTTGTCATTGATGTCGCCACCATAAAGGATGATCCCGCGCAGGTCGGTGTCATGTTAATCGGTACCGACCTCCACGTCGACCTTGCGTATGCCGTGGACGTCACTGCATACATTTACGTGGATATTCCTGTCATGCATGTTCACCCAGGGTGAGTATTTTTTAAATGTCGCTGGAGAGCACGGCTGATTGTCGACCAGACCCGGATACGTGATCGCTGCCGTCGAAGTTGGGTAGGTGTCCTCCATCTTTGTGGGGTTCAGCAACCCTCGAACGAATGATAGCTGAGACGACTACTTTTACAGCAATCCATCCGTCGTGTATGCTCAGAGTAACAAGTTCGAGATTGAGGCTGCTGCGCACTAAGTGGTCGCCGGAGGCATTCGTTGGAGAATTTACCGAAGGGAAAATACTACATGGTTCCGATGCCCGTAGATGCAACTAATTGAAATTATACCCCACTTGGCGCGTTATCATGTCAAGGGTCAGACAGGATGTGACGGTTAAATTCGATGTACCTACATGGACGGTGTGCAACATAAATGAGACGCTGGCACTCGGGTCCAACGATTAGGTGCGTGGCTCTCGATCGCAGTGTAAGCTCCTGATTGAACCGAAACCACCCGTCACCGCCGTAGCGGAACGTCACTCTTACGTCTGCGATCCGGAGACCAAAAGCAAATTGCGGCACTCGAGCCAAATCCTTGGTCGGACAGATTACTTCGGGACCCACTTGTCGTTTACTGACCCACACTGTAACGTTGATGGACGTCCGACATCTTCATTTTCATCATTTGACAATTCTCCCCGAAAAAATCAAATGTAGGAATCGAACACGCCACTGCCAGTGCAAGTTTGTGACTCATGTCTGTAAGCGGCCACTGCAGAATCCACATCGCCATCCGATAACGATGCATTGACGCGTTCGGACTCCGGATCGAGCTTTCACGAACCTCAACCTAGACTAACAGTACTTGCGAGCCATGTGACCGAGAATGAAGTTCTAGCTATGATGGATGGAATGTGAGAGAGACACTATCAAGTCATCAGCAACGGTTGTACATAGCCAACTTCGGAGGGAAAGGCTAACGCGGACCTGTTGGTCCGAAATAGTTCCAAACACGCGTGAACCTAACCCTAGCGCCGAGATCACCAAATCGCCAGCGCTTGCTAGGATATTACGCTTCAACATGCATTCACCATGGTTTGCTTCCTGGCGCGTTCCTACCGTCGACACACAAGATGGAGGACGCGCGAAAGTAGATTGAGAGGTCCAGTACACGAATCGTCCGTGATTCAATCATCCCCCGGTTCAACGCGCCGGCAGGATACGGAGGTGCAGCAGACACCAGGCGCATCGGAGACGAGCATCGAGAGAGGTAATATGGGCAACAACTCGAGGAGCGCCGTCCGCAGTTCACATGGTATCGCACTAAAGAGAGTAACTGGCGAGAAGAAGTGTGAGGGCGGTATCCGCGCAAGGTGAATGCGGACGTAGCCGGGGGGTCCAGCTACTCCCCAGTGAAGCCATTACTGCGAAATCGTACGTGCATTGACCCAAATGAGTCTTGAAGGAATTGTTAAGATACCGTGGAGTAGACATAGCCGTCATAAACTTGGAGATGCGCAGTGCGTACTACTCCACCTGCTCACAGCCTCCTTCTCCTCAAATTTTCATCTTCGTGTGTTTGTTGAATATTGTGGTTTTCTCTTTCACCTGTGATGTCCTCTGACTTACAGTCTACTTTGAAACTTCTCCTGATAAATAACTATGCATCCGGTACGCTCGCTCCTACCTTTGGCCAATGATTCACCTTACGGAGCACGCAGTTATCATTGTCACTGCAGTCGTATATGACTATCGTAAGATATCCCCTGCATCCCCTTCTCAACCGGAAATGTTCATCTTTGGTTCTACTCTTGCAGTCCTCATCCTTTCGAGAGAGGTGGGTTATTTGGTTTGTTGTTCGACAGTATTTATGTAATATTGAAAGATCAACTACATTTGGGTAAGAAAGCAACAATCACCGATCGAGCACTATGCCCCTGACAGCATCGCAGTGTAAACCCTGGACCTCGGTCTCTGCACTGTTTGTTTTGGTATGTATGGAATCTTTTGCAAGTATCCCAAATTAATGGTTTCTAAGGTTCGTTATCTCGGTCTTTCCTGTGCCATGTAGGTCTATCGTTATCATGACGCATATAAAGATGTAACAATGAATCCGCGATCAAGTATAGACGACCTTTGTACGTTCAGACTTTAATCCGAGGTTCGTTTATCCGATCGATCACATTCTTAGATGGTACTACGTTCATTATTGGCCCTCGAAACGTGAGTTCTTCTTGCTTGATTCGTACATTGCTGTTAATGTCATTTATTTGGTAGATGTAGGCATCCAGGTTCAGCATTTGAACAAGGCTGATAAAATTCGCATAGTTGTAAGCAAATCATCTCGATGTTTTCCACAGAACTATTGCGAACGGATGGGCATTCTGAAGGCACCCCAATGTATCTGGTACTGAACTACGTGTACATCATATTTACCGCCGCTGCCGACTGTGAGTGATTGTATCCTCCGACTTTCATTTTCCATGACGCTTTCAACTTGCAGGGGTGATGATCCTTCGAGTATACGCAATGTGGAAACGATCGAAAACGATTCTCCATGTCCTCTTGTTCATTTACGTGTCGCAGTTGATCGTGACCTTTGTTCTCATAACCATCTATATCAATCCCAACACCTACATCTCAAGTGCGTCTCGACCTGCTCGCATGCATCGCTACATTCTCATACTGAGGTGCTTTATCCAACGACACCCCTTTTCTAGTCACAGTTATTCAAGTTGCCAATGTCTCTGTTTGCAATTACAGAACTGACGCCCCATCCCTGATTGGCTGGGGTATTGAACTACCACGAATCGTTCTTAGTTGTGCACTTTTGGTTCTTTCCGTCGCCCAGACGACGAAGCAGTCAGTCGAGATGTACAAGGCAACGAAACAGTGGCAGTCTAATAAATACATGAAACTACTCGTGAGGGACGGCATTCTTTATTTCCTCGCGTACGTCTCGATTCCACTGTTTCGTTTCTATCGGTCTTCCACTTCTTGCTCACCACTTTCAACATCTAGGAATATGCTCATGAATGTCGTTACTTCGATATTCAACCGCACTGCCTTGAACGACGATACCTTGCTCTTCTTGGGTACATATAGTTCTACGGCCGTATGCATCATGATGCCTCGGTTCATCATCGGCGTGCGAGAGCTGTATGACCGCGATCTCCGGGGACATTGGCAGGGAGTCGACACCGGGTTCGGTGTCCTTTCGCAACCCGTCTCCCGTCAAGACAGTGCCACGTCCATGCTTCAATTTGCAGATGTGACGCCCGGCCAAGATCGGAGGGCCGTAGAGGGGGAGAGGGATGGATCGGAGGGCATTCCACTCGAGGAGCTCCGAGGAGGTACCGTGGATCCGGTTTGACGAAAATGGATGCGCACCGGCGCTGGTTCAGTGATGAACGATAGAAAATGATGGTAGTTGGTAGACCTGATCTGCCTATGCATATGTATCACATTCTCGTTCCGATGTATTCCTCGTACAACACAGTACACGACCACACCAGCACCAGAGGAACCGGTGCACGTCGGCGTAGCATTGCCAGTGCTTTTTATGTGGTGTCGCAAAGAAGCCAGAAAGCCCACACCGGTGCAGTAGCACCCAAACTTTGAGAACGAATGGTCTGAATGCATGATATGCCAAGATGTTGCTCGTCTGATAACCACCCAGATATGTGCGAATGCTGGCAACCATATCGAAGGCTGAACTCTACGAGTCGAAGTTACATGTGCTCCCAATTATGCAGCAGACGTAGGCGAGGGAATGGATCGCACATGACTGCAGGGAGATCAGATCTCGACAATCTACGTAACGTTCATCATGGCCAACTGTTCAAGCTTTCCCATCTGGCTTTCAAGCCACCTCTATCGTCGAAATTATTTATCTATCAACAACATATTTATTATCCATGAATCGAACCTATTCCGCGCCCTATAAAACAGATATAACCCAGTGAGAAATGTCCGTACGGGAATCCCAAGTCAGTCGCATTTCCACAAAAAAAGGGGGGTAAGGGGGGTAGGAAGAGAATATAATGGTAAAGTAGTAGGATCTGAAAATGATATCTATCGGGTTAAGTGGGATACATAGGTCGTCACAAGTCGTCAGAGGTGTCAGTTAAGGAGGGCGTAGCCGTGGTAAGGAAAGTCTGGAGACCGGTCGTGGTGGTGGTAGTTTCTGCCTGAAGGGTTGGTGAAGTGCGGGGCGTATCGGAATCCGTGAGCACGTGCTTGTGCATAGCCAGTCTATAGCGAGGAAACGATCGCCGAGCATGCAAGCACGAAGAAGGTCCAATACAGCGATGAGAGTCTATGTGACCTTTTCGCACTATCCGCAAGTAGGGTCAGTTATGGTCATGATACCGCCACTGAAAGAGAAACAGGACGACCATGCCCTCTCTCCCATTTAGACAGACAGTAGACATACCTGCTAGTTGACGACGGCTGACCGGTGATCTTGACCGTCATGACGGCGACGAGCCCATCGATGGCGTTGGATCCGTTGACACCGACGTTCTGGTAGTGATTAATGTCAAGGCTAGTATTCTGGAGCAGCCCAGAGACATATGTGACAGAGGTATGGTAGGTATACCCGTTGAACGCCGTCGAGCCAGAGTACGTGCTGGCATTCGTGAGATTCGCGGTGGGAATGATCGTCGATTGTCCTGTGGCGTTGCCAACGAGCCAATCACGTCCGAGGTTGTACCTACCCACATCATGGCTCATGTCAGCGGAGAGATCCCGGTAATGTATACAAACACCGACCCGTTTACGATGATGTTGTGTTGTTCTGTAAGTGAAGGATATGAGCGCCTTGCTGAGAAAACAACCAAAGGGGTATTACCGGCGAGCGGCATCTCGTATGAAACTGCCATAAAGATCGCGCCGCTGTCAGCTTCTGATCCGTCCTGTGTCCAATAACGGAAGTGACTGCCACCCTCGACGGTCTCTTCGCAAGTGCCGAGTTGGACATTGCCATAGTCCCATCTGATTTCCGCTGTCTGATTGACTGCGAATCGGAACAGGTAAGGTGTGAGACGGGCAACTAAGGCAAGACGGGTTCGTACTGTATCCGTTCCCATCACCGAGGTCCGCGGCTTGGTCGTCACCGGAATGCTGACCCAGGCATTCAGTCGAGTAACCAAGAGATCTGAACGGGCCGGTTCGGCGGTTGAGAAAAGGCGTGAGAACGGGCTAGCAAGGCATGCTTACTGGGCATAGTTGATGAAGCCTCCGTTATCCAGCGTACTTTGAAGAACCTGTGAATCGGAGTAGGCGGACACAATCATATTGAGGGGTTCGCCCAATCCCGGAGGGTATGTGTCTTGCACTTGCTGTGGAAGCGAAGAAGAGGCAAAAAATAAGTGACATCAAGTTGTTGATGGGCGGTGAGATGTAACACGGACTGTTAGCATGCTTCCACCGTCATCCATTGGGATATAGTAACCGTAATTCGTCTCGCGCTTCTGGGGTGGCGCCGGAGGGCTGTTAGATGCTGTGACGAGGAATGGCATTGCCAGGGTGGTAACGATGCAGAACAGCGAGGGATATGATTTCGGGGAGAGAGAGTACATGTTAGGCGAGTAAGGGAGAAGGAAGGAGAGTGTATAAAAGACCAGCTTGTGAACCGAAAATGGAGTCCCTGGCCCTACGTCTGCATGATTGTTGTTCTGGTCGGACGCTCGACGTATATATATCCGTTTATGTAATAATTCCGACCCACATAACCCGTCGACCAATTTCCGAAAACAAGCCAGTGTCATGCAACGACCTCCGATGAGATATGATACGAATAGAAACGAGGTGCATTCATACAAGGTCGCCGTCGAGATAAGAGTCACCGCGACCAAGTAAATCTACCCAACACCATCCTCTGAGCTGTCATTTGCACATTGGCTGAGGCACAAAACGTTCTTGGGTGAGGCGCCCATGGTGACAGAATTGGACTTTGGCGCTAGAACGTATACAATCCACCACTTGAGCCTTATCGCCTATATAGATCGTCGTCTCTTGACTTCCTCACCCTTCTGGGACCTCGTCCCTGGGCCTTGGGACTCCGGACGATTTCGACACGTTCTCTCAGCGCTGGCTTGGTGACATTAACTCCTTCCGTCCGCTGTAGGCAGTTCACTTGCAGAGGACAGAAAGGAGGCGAGGTCGGTCCGTATGCATGCATGTCTGACAATCATCCAGAAGACCCGTCATCGAGTTAAAAACGCCGAATGGTGTTCGAACGTTCATTAACCCGCGATGCGACGACCGATGTTTGAGATACAGATCCAAGCTTGACACACATTGCGTGTTGCGTGGGTATTTTTGGTTCGTAACCCCTAGTGTAAGCAGTCGCGCAGCTCTCATTGATATGGCAACAAGCTACTGACAAGGCCTTCAAGGACACTCTGGAATGTACAAAGAAGTTATATTCTGGAACAAGTACAGATTGAGCGAATTTGGTTCACTAATCCTAATGATGGTGATGGCGGAGGTGGTGCTCGTGGTGCCCTTCAGCTTCCTGTTTGGCCTTGTGACGGTCAATTGCATCAAGACCCTTGGTTTCAATCATGTGGTCGATGAAAGCACCGCTAGCAGCCGCTCTAATCCCACTTGTAAGCCATCATATCCAAGACTCATATGCACAAACGTACAGGAATTCCTTTGCCTTGGCATGATTGACCGATTCGCCATTCTCCGCCTTGTGTTTATTCCATGCTTTCATGGCCTAAACGACAGTTAGCAGGCTTCGTGTCGAAGAGGGGGTATCGGACCTCGTATGAAGCGGCAGCAGCAATGACTTCGTGCGAGAGCTTGGCCTTGTGCGGCGCATTAATGACCTTTTCAACGAGACTCGTTAATAACCAGGTTATACTATCGGATACCTAGATCGATCTACACACTTGGTCGTATGCTTCTCTGGTCATCGTGAAGAGTCTGGCTGGAGCGAGTGGTAAAAGGTAGGGCAGGAGCGATGTTGTGATAAAGATCTGACACGGATGTCAACGTCCCTTTTATACCCGAATTAGTCCGTCAGGCATGTCTTACTTTCTACTAGAATGGCAACCGACTCTGACCCGCGTTGCGAGTTAGATTGCACTGGTTTGAGTGGTTACTGCGGGTCTACAAGACCTCGCCTACTAAGTTTACCCCGCACGCACTGCCAGTCGCAGTCCCCACCTTGACAGTTCTCCTGATTGTGGCGGTAGTCTCAACTTTCCGTGGCCGTATCAAACACAGTAACATTTATCTTATCTTATCTAACTTTGATACAATTTTATTTTTTTGGTCCGATTCTGGTATAAAACAACTGCGCCGCAATACTCTATGCGAAGTGACTGCACATGGCGTCTGTCATTATTTCTTCCCTCTTCAAGTCTTCCCATCCAATTACACAATCGCCCCCGACTTTCGTAAATCCATAGTGATTAGAGCCAACTTCTTTGTCGAATCGCATTTCGGCACTTGTGAGGTCGAAGCTCAGCACCCATCCGTCGTCGTAGATGACAGCGGTACGTTGCTCCTGGTTGCCGGAGGGCTATTTACAGGGCGCATCTTCTGCGCACAGCCCAATTCCTGTGTCTAGTACTTGTTCCCACGATGATCTCACTGTTCATTCAAAGAATTTCTTCGAGCTGTGTGTGCACACGTCGTCCCTCCACTTGGGGTAATGCAAGAACCGTTATCTTGTGCAGGGTCAACGTCTGGTGTCTGTGTGCGCACCCTGTACGACCACGTTCGTACTGTATGGGGTTAACATGGCTTTAAATAAATAGGTCGGTGTCACGGGACAAGTGGAGCCACGTCGGTACGAGATCCCACCGAAGCATCGCACTGAGTCAGACCCGGCCAGCTTTCTGGATACCGGTGCTACGCCCAGGTCTCAACCGGTGCGCATTCTATCAGAACGCGTCTCCGGCGACTTCGCGAAATGTGGGGTCTCGATGTCGTTGCGACGCCGATAGATCGCACGTCTATACGCGAATGAATTGAATGTGTTCTGAGATGAGAGCGACAACTGCCATTGTCCCTCAATGGCCTGAGAGGGCGGCTGTTCGTAGGTCCGGCTCGGCATGCCGTCGGCTACCCCTTTTCTTGGCACCCGATGGCCAAACTCTAGTTAGCTGCGCTGACTGTGCACTCTGCAATCACACGAAGGCTGCGCAGGACGCGTCGTCCAAGGTAGTCACTGAGAAGGAAGAAACTTTCGTTCGAGCGTAGAATTGTTTTGTTTGTTTCGGTCACCGGACTGTCGATATGATTGGTTTGGTTGTCGTGTCATGTGTATTTTTTTTTCTGTCTATTTTTTCTCGTACCAGGTGGTGCCTGGTTTAGTCAGTGACGGCGGTGTCTTTCCCGCCGCATTCGGAAACACGCGTTCTGAGCTTGAAAAGCTGTGAAAATGGGTCCTTTATAAGACGACCGAGTCAGAGTCCTCGGTCATCCTGTTTTTTTCCCCTCACCACCACCATCGACGACCCACCGGAGCAGTTAGTGCACTGCTCCTGAGTCGCCCTTAGAGTCACTTGTACTCCTCCCGACCCGATCCGTGAGTAGTTCACTTCGATTGCATCTGTTTCATTGTCTGCTACGTGCGCTCTGTTTGCTCGGCACTGCTGCGCAAAACACATTCCTGTACCGGTTTCTGTCTTTCGACTGAAATCAGCATTCTGCGCTGCGCTGCCATGTCGGCTTCTTTTAACGACTATGCCTCCATCCCGGGGTCGCCCGATCTGTCTCGTCCGTCGCCTCTTGGGCACTCACGAACATCATCGGCACGGCCTTCGGGGTCAGGCGCGTCTCAGTGCTCACCGAGTCACATTGAACTTATGCCGCGCACGGATGCACACGCTACTCCTTGTGCTGAGAATGGGCCGCTGATGATATCGTCTCATGGTTCCAGGCCCACCAGGCCGCCCGCGTTGTCGCCTGGTCCCAACACTTTTCCAATTCTCCCTCCCCACTCCGCAATTTCCGATCAATATAAACCGTACAACCAAGATGTCCTCCGCATCCCAGAACTGCTAAATCAACGGCCGACTTCCCATCGTCCCGGTTTATCACCCACCCCGGTCACCAGATCTCGTCGCCTACTGTTCTTGAAAGTTGTACACTTTCAAGCTCGTCTTCTCGCCATGCTGCGATAAACAGCCACTCTGCACGTCCCCGGACGTCCAACCAGGTCTTTAATAACATCTCGGATCTTGCCTCCCATTATGGGATACCCCAGTTTTTGCCAGTTGCCCCTCGACCAACTCCACGTAGAACAACAGAATCTGAAGACACCTCGCCACTCCAGACGGACGCATTCTTGTCTTCGCCCGACTTTACAAATCTTTGCTCCAACTACTTGACTATGCTGTCACAAAATCCCGGCGATCATGGCGCGAATGATGTTCCAACTGCGGACATTGCGCCAGATTCGGCATCGATGGAAGTGACGGACTCTGATGCTATCAGGTCCCTCATGGACGTGCTGAATGGTCTGTTCTATTTTGCGGTGTATTTGGCCAAATCTGACCCATCTTGCGCAACAGGCACACCAGACCTTCAGATGTCGAGCGACTTGAACGAGTATCTAACCTCGCCACTTATCGATTCGCCTCTCGACGATGACTTGCTCACCACCCCTGCTATCGGTTCCGACATGTATGCGGACGTGTGGACAAGCCCGCTTATAGGCGACTTTGGTGACTCGTTTGGTGGATTGCCATCTCTGTTTGCCGAGAGCAGCGAGTCTTTGTACTCGAAGCCTCCACAGAATGAGCCCCCCGTTTCCCCTCATCCCCCAAATTTCGACAGCATGTATAGACTAGAGTCGCCCATCACACCGCTCATCGATTCCCCTAGTGTCTCTCCTCTCCATAGAAAAATGGCGCCTCTTCCATCAGCCCAACGCAAGTCCAATGCTACCGGTACTCGCAAGAACATTACTCCCGAGTCGCTGGTTCCTGTCGACGCACCGACTCAGACGCGCAAGTATTTGACACCTTCCGCTACCTCCCGCAAAGAGCTTCCTGCCACCTGGCGGCGTAAGCGCCAACGTACCGTTGACCCTGGTGACGAGGAGGATCAACTTGGCGATGAGCCTAATCCCACGTTATCAGAGCAGGAGCAAATAGAAGCGAAGCGCCGTCAAAACACAATCGCAGCTCGTCGAAGTCGGAAGCGCAAGTTGGAGTATCAGCGGGAGCTGGAAGAGAGCCTTGAACAGTACAAGCGGGAGGGAGAGATGTGGAAGCAGCGAGCAATGACCTATCAGGCTTTGCTTCGCAGCCATCATATCGGGTGCCCAGATTTCCCTGATCCATGATTTCTGGTACTCTCCGCGGTGCTCTTTTCTCTGTCTGTATACCCTTCGCTGTCGTCGCATGCATCTCTTTTTCTCTCTTTTGCAGTTGATTTATGTCTAGCCGAGCCTGGGTCATCAGGCTGTAATCTTCGATGCTCCGTGTACTCCTACACTCATCCACTATCCCCTCTTCCACTGGTTAGGAGCATTGTCGTATCCCCCCCACCCCTGCCCCCATTTTCGTACTTCTGTCCCAAACGTCACAATCTTGATGAGTCCGACTATCTTTTACTTGATATGCACCATGTCCGTCGGTAGATTGAATGAAGTCTGTTGTATGTCCTCTTTAATGACATCACGGTTTCCATGGCAAGTGTGTGACTAGACTTGAAAGTTGGAAAGCAATTGTCTATGATATCTTCTGCGCATATATACCGACATTTTAAAAAAAGTCGTCCCTTGAATTCCCTGGTAGTCTTCGTAAGCCAACATTCTGCGCAAACCCCGCTTGGCCTCCTCCACTTCTGTTCACCTGCGTGGTGAACCTCGTGACCGCACTCTCTCCGCTCCTCGTGCTCCCATGTTTGCCACCTCCACGAGGAACGGCACCTACGACCGTCTCGAAGGCGGGATGGGACCCGGTCGACTTGTCAGCAGAAGACTCGACTGGAAAAAAATCGCGATCGGGTGTGGCTTGCTCATAGCCCTCGTCTGGCTGTTCAGTTCTCGTACGGACGTCCCTTCAGCAAGTACGTTTTTTCGAGCGTATCTAAGGCATGGACTGACTTGAAACTAACCCCCGGCCCTCCCACTCGATCAGCACATGGATTAGATGAATACATTTTCCCGTCGCACGGGACGATACCCTCTGAAGCGCCGTCGAGCAATCCAACGCTCGCTGACCCATCCTCACCCCACCCTCCCTCGACGACGACCAACCCCCTCACCGTACCCACGTCCCCCGAGACCGACCCTGACCTCCTCCGCACAGTCCACTGCACGACGCCTTACGCCCCACACCTCCCTCTCGTGCAATACGCGCTCATGATCGATGCGGGTTCAACAGGCTCCCGAATCCACATCTACAAGTTCCACCACTGCGGACCTTCGCCGGCGTACGAATACGAAGTCTTCCGGATGATCCAGCCGGGTTTGTCAGACTCGTCCCACGGAACGCCACAGGGCGCCGCTGCGAGTCTCGACGTTCTCCTCGACGACGCGGTGCGTATCGTGCCCGCGTCGTTGCACGCCTGTACGCCGGTGGCGGTGAAAGCGACGGCGGGGCTGCGGTTCCTCGGTGCGACGCAGAGCCAGGCGATTATAGAGGCGGTGGAGGACAGGTTGAGGACCCGTTATCCGTTTGTCGTGCCTGAGCGCGATGGCGTCGTGATCATGGACGGCAAGGACGAGGGCGTGTATGCGTGGATCACCGTCAATTATTTGTTGGGTGTGATCAGGGCGGGGGCGCCCAAGGACACGCCGACGTATGCGGTGTTGGATTTAGGGGGCGGGTCGACGCAGATCGTGTTCGAGCCGCAAGAGGGCATAGATGCGGACGAGGATGCGGGGGTGGGGCCGGCTGCAGGTGTCAGTGGAGGTGTGGTGCTCAAGGATGGGGATCACAAGTACGAGCTGGTGTTTGGCGGAGAGCGGAGGGTGCTGTACCAGCATTCGTATTTAGGGTATGGGTTGAAGAGCGCGCGGGAGAGCGTCCATCGGTTGGTGGAGTTTATGGATACCCTGAGGACGACGCGGGAGAGGGTGAGCGAGGAGGGTGGGCTGCCGAGGGTGGCGAATCCATGCCTCGCGCGAGGGACGACGAAGGAGGTGGACGTGCGCTCTGCGGAGGGCAGCAAGGTCAAGGTGTTGATGGCGGGGGAGGACGTGGGGGGTTTCGAGGCATGCAATCGGGTGCTCGAGCTGGTGATGGCCAAGGATGCGTGCGTCGTCCTTTATTTTTTCATTGTCATTGGCGTTGACGAAAGGACGGGTGGATTGGATTAGCGTCTGCGAGGTGAAACCGTGCTCGTTCAACGGCGTCTACCAGCCATCGTTGCTAGACGCGTTCCCGACGGGCAAGATCCTCCTCCTGTCCTACTTTTACGACCGGATCACGCCTCTGATACCCACACCACCCGAAGGCGTCCAGCCGCGCATCACCGTGTCGGAAGTCACGACTCTCGCACAACGCGTGTGTGCGGGCCCGCACAGCTGGGTCGATCACTGGGGTACATACCCGGAAGTGATCGCAGAGCTGGAGGACCGGCCGGAGTGGTGTCTCGATTTGACGTTCATGCACGCCCTGTTGGGACTTGGGTACGAGTTTTCGGACGTCCGGGACGTGGAGCTGGGAAAGCGAATCCGGGGGACGGAGCTCGGGTGGTGTCTTGGCGCGACGATCGCAATGGTGGGGGGTGGAGAGATCAAGTGTCGGGTATGAAAGGTGGGTGTGGTTGGGACGTTGGACTCGAGGTTTCGACTCGGACTCGTGGGGCCTTCAAGCCCGACAGATAGAACATATATTCCTTGTGTTTACATATCTCCTATCTTATTTCGTTTACCCATATGCTGAAATATCCTTTATACACTCGCATGCACTGGGCTCGCTCTCAGTTGTTGACTCAGACCAGGCTTTCTGCACTCGCGGCTGAAATGGACACCACCGTGTCTTGTTGGCCAATTTACGACATCGCAGAGGTGATTCCAAAGAAAAGGAAAGCATAGAGATTCCTTAGCTGACACGAACAAGTTTCCGTTATACACTCAAGGCCGAGAATAGTGCACGCAACCGTCAGTCTACCTGCCCCGAGTGTATCCGATATCGAGAGCAGGCTCATCGTTATAGTAGTAAAAAGAAATGCCAGCGGGCTAGAATCTATTGGCACAACATCGTTCTCAACGACCTTCACATCCACGTTCAACTCACTCCGTATTTACCCTGGCAAAATAAGGATAGTTCCGCTGCTGGCACATTGCACGACAGTGGTACTGTAGGAGGGAATACGACGCGCTGTCAACGATCAGAATATACGCGGAACACCAAGTGTACACACGTGACTTCCATAGCGAGAAACGTGTACGAACTGCGAGCGAGGTCAACTGAGCACACCGATCAGACCGTGTGATAGAAGGATGTACATACTCGTCTGGTTCGGCCGTCTGAGGAGTTCGGGCAAAAAAGGTCGACCCGACGGCTGTGTTCTCGGGGATGAAATACTGTTCGTCCGTGTGCAAGTCCTTCAAGGGAGGCTGATGTTGGTGGGATCGCCTGGTTTGGTCGTGAAGATGACGGGGACGACGGTGTCCACGAAGCCGATTGGTAGGACTATTATGTTCAACGCAGAGACGTAGGTGGCGAAGAGGACAAGAGCGCTATCGGATGGGGCATGTCAGTGAGTGACGCCGATAGGTTCCGGGGCAGGGGCTGGCGCTGATACCTGAGTTCTGTGAACATGTCTGGGATGCGGATATTTGGGATGACGAGCGTTGATCTCTAGCCTAGAGGATGGATACTAATAGAGGGGGTCCTGGCTGATTGTTTATACCCGGACCCTGTTCCTTTTGTACTCAGCTGCTCGTCAGCAGGTGTAAACGGGGTGAGATATCCGTAAGATCTCTGTCATTCGTGCTGTCCAATGAGATGGTCAACGGCACGGCTCGTGTTCATACTACATACTCGTAGTACTTACATAGCATGCAGAAATCTGATAGGCGAGGTTTCCGCATCAGTTTCGGATCCATCCGATGCTGTAACCTGTGAGGTGCCGCTGTTGCAAAGAAACTCTGCAAAGAGTCCACTACGACTTCTCGCCGAGTCTCTCCAGGTTACTTGTGAAACGCTGTCGCCCTGCACGTCACTATAACATATATATGGATCTGAGAGAGTACGGCGATACTAATAGATATCTGTATTTTGAAAGGGCCCCGGATCAGTGAGATGCCATGACATTGTTCAAGGTTAGCATGAGCCTTGTCCCATTTGGATAGATTACCAGGCCAGTCGCTGCTAGACGCATTCCGGACAAATAGGATCCTGCAGCTGGGTCGATTACCGGGACACATACCCGGAAGTGATCACAGAGCTGGGGAAACGGGTCCGGGGGACGGAGTTGGAGTGGTGTTCCGGAACAAAAATCGCGATGGTGGGTGCCGAAGAG
>JBBPLP010000238.1:0-33544 GCA_038089875.1 Fistulinella prunicolor
TCTCAGCGTCTTGGAACGAAGAACGACTTACCGTCGTAGAGGGGATGCATGGCCGGAAGGAAAGGCGTGATGGCCTGGCTGACTAATCCTGGTGTCTACTTGTTCTACGCCATGACCAAACTGAATCTGAAGCGGACGCCAGTAGAACAGCAGGAGCGAGCTCGACGGAAAGCGTACAAGGCTGCGAGAAAGGCTGCAAAGCGAAAGCACTCTGGAAATGGCCACGACTCGTTGGACGACAGCGACCCCGTTAGCAGTAGCAGAAAGAAGCACAGAACCCAAATTCCTCCTGATCCAGCGCACTCAGACGACGAGGCATACGGACCGCCTCCTCCTCCATCCTCTTCTCATAAGCCGGACTACGATGCCATCCTAGCTGAGCTAGAAGAGATGCGGTTCAGGGAAAAGATGCGGGGCGCGCTCGAGGAGGATGAACGTTTGGGTGGCATCGACGCGCGATTCAACGATTACGCCCACATTCCCGACAGGTGGTCTCGCGATGAACATGATTCAGCCAATCCACAGTACATGGACGATGATGAATATGCCGAGTGGGTCCGGCAAGGCATGTGGAAGTGAGTGAGCCTTATACGTGCTCATGATTATCATGAACGATTCATCCTCAGGAAAAAGCACGCGCGAGAGTACGAAGAACAGGCAAAACGAGACGCAGAAAAGGCTGCTCGAAGAAAGCGCGAAAAGGAAACCAAAGAAGAGACGTCACGCCTGGAGCAGCTCGCTCTCGGACAGGAGGAAAAGCGGAGAAAGGAGAGGCAGAGGCAGCGAGAGGAAGAATACCGACAGAAATACGAGCAGCAATGGAAGGCACTCTTGGACACTCGGGCGCAGGATCATGGGCCCTTGACGTTTCGGGATATCCCCTGGCCTCTCTTCTCAGCGCAATTTGCAAAGCGGAAAGTCTCCGACAGCGACCTCCTTCGTGTGGACGAGATTACCCCCGAAGCTATCACCACTTTCCTTTTACCAGACATTGATGACATGGCCATCCCAGCCAAAAACGAGGATATTTTGAAGCGAAACCGGGAAAAGCTCAAGGAAACTTTGCTACGATTTCATCCTGACAAATTTGAGGGTCGCATCATGCATCGCGTCCGCACAAGCGATGTAGAGAGCGTCAAGGACGCCGTTGGGCAAGTCGCCAGAGTTCTGAACGCACTCATGAACGAGCAATCAAGATGAAGCTCGTATTTCGCGGGTGGGCAGTTTGTACAGGTAATTTCGATCTCTCTATCCCAAAATGTCGCTCAAGGTTATAGTGTTTTCCCAACACCTCCTTGCTGCCGTTCGGGCATCCGGTGTCGACGAACTTCTTCTAAGCTACCCTCTGCCTGGGCTATACGAAGGCGTAGCTCTTCCGCACAAAGGTCCACGATCTTTTCGCATCCTATTCATCTACGGCAAGTGGCCTGTACTGCGACTTTGGCCACAAAGTTGCTGTCCAAAGGGTGAGTACGTGATCCTGGTCCTCCCATTCGAAAACAGGGTCAATGTACCCGGGGTTTTAGTTCTAAGCTACAAGTGTCGCGTGGAAAGGTTGTGAGATGGTTGCGCGTGAGTTATAAAGTAGGATTGATGGCGACACATTGATTATCACAGCCATTGATTGCAGCCCGAGGCACAGGAGGAATGTCAGTCGTGAAGGGAGCTAAATTATTATCTGTCTTGTCTACTCCCTCGTGTGCAAACCGTATTTTCTCCTTCCCAGTCGGCTCTTGACGGGTTTACAACTGCATCCACCCAATTGCTCTCTTGGGTTGACGTGGTTTGTAATTCATTCTTGAAAGACCATGGAAGATTTGTCGGCTAAATGGTGTTTAATTGATGGTAATTGCACCTTTTTGATTGTTCGGGAATCACGGAATCGGACGCTGGCTAGATTCTCACTGCTCGATCTAGGTATGGTGGCAGCTTTCTAGTATTGTCGGCCTGGAACGAGGCCGCTCAACTTTTCTCCCACTGGGCAACTCGGCGGAGTAATCCATCTCATTGAGATGACAAGATGTCGCGTCAACTACTCTCATCGTGAGCCTCCGTTTATCTGCCTGCCACACCGCTCTGCCTGCCACACCGCTCCCACGTGAACCGCTCCGTTGCTCCACAGATACATGCCATGCCAAGTTGCCACCCCGAATTCGCGGCTAGCACTGGGTTCACTTGACATCATTTTTCCAGTCAAGCGAAAGCCCATTTGTAGAAGTACGTCACCCTTCACCCGGATGGGGCCTGGTCATGCTCACGTTCCGTAGGTCTTTGGGTATCGATATCCCAAAGCCTCTGGTTGGTGAGCCGGGCATAGACACACTCGGAAACGCTGAAACTTATTTTTTCGCCCCACAGGTTTCTATGGGCGCTGAGACCACGGTCTCAGACCAAGTTATATTACCCCGCAGTCTCCATTGAATACTGATCGGCGTGGTCAACCGGTCACCCACAAGCGGCTCGATGGGGTATAATAGCTTTGGAACCTTCCTGAGCTCCCACATTCCTAATCTACGTCTGCATCATGACGATCGATCGACTGTGGAGCATTCCCAAGTGACAAACCCCCGTTCAGAATGGAAAAAAAATGGTGTCGGATCAACGGATAACGATGACGATGACGTTCCTCCGAATGGACAGAATGTCCCGTCTGTCCAGTACTCAAGGTCGACTGCAGTGCCTCGTCGGCAAATTTGACAGATACAACGGTGGGATATCTACTTCGCCAAGTTTCCCAACAAACGATAACGGAGATTGTGTACAGCGCGGTTGGCATGGTACGTACCATGCGAACGTTGACGAACACCAGGTTCAGCCATAGTCAATTCTGTTCTACATTCTCTTCCCTCGTTTTTTCCTTTGGTTACGTCAGGGGAAATAGGTTCTTCAACTCTGTCAGACCGCCAGGTATGTATGGTTGTTACAGCAGTCTGTTTTATGATCTACCATCATTGGTCAACTTGGTACGCACCGACTGATGTTACCCATCGTTGATCATGGTTAACTTTGCATTTATGTAGCTGGCTCCCTTGCTTCAAATCACAATTTCAGGACACGTGGTCGCTGTCGATCAGACTCGATAATTAAACCAACGATCGAGGATTCGAGAGGGTCTCATTACTAGGATGGCTGCCGTCATCGAACTTATGCTAGCGATTACCTACCGGTGACGTTGCACCATGTGACACTGTGAGTCCTCCGAAGTTCTTTCTCCGTCTGACGCATCGAACTGCTCTTTTTTTTTCACAGCGCAAATAGTCTGTCGTCTTGTCTCTCATCGTCTGTGTATGTCAACCAAAATGCGAGGGGCGTGTCTAGCTATGCCAATTGCTCGTTGACAACGCCGAACTTGCGCCTTGTTCTGCGGGGTTCGACTGGCTGACACAGACTGCGTCGGCGGCTGTCTGGAAATACACTACACCTGACGCACCTTCGCGTTCGGAACAATCTGATGGATCCAAGCCAAAGGATGCCCATGGTTCATATTCGCACAAAGGCGAAGACCGACCACAACATTCGGGTGGAGCATCCTGCAGGTGAGATATCCTTTCCCTTGCGCCGAATGGGTTTCACTGGGTCCCTTCCAGAACGACGAACGGAAACGTTTCCTTCGTATCTAGGGCACTCGACGTGACCTCGTTCTACTTCGCCGTGTTGTGTATGACGCCGTCCTTCATGAAACGGATGTGCGCGCTCTCATCTAACTTGCGGTGGCGTTTTCTTCGCTAGCCCATCTGTCGGTGACATGTGCAGCTCTGAGGATCATTCCGAGGCTTTGAAAAGCCTCGAATTCGCTTCGCAGATGTCCACGCAACCTGAGCCGTCGGTTGCTTCAACCCATGGCTATCCATGGGGTTGACGAGTCCATCGGACGGGCATAGCATTTCCGCAACGTCGACGCTGGATATAGAGACGAACAGAGGTTTCGCTGCACATCCGAGGGGCATACGCGACAAGACCGGTCCGGTGGACCACAAGCGTGTATGACAACAGGCCGTTCCCGGGAGTGTGTATGCGTATCTGCTTACGGACATTACTGTAATGTGCTCGACGCCATCGATTCATCCATAACACGCCTTTTCAAAAGGGGATTGGGATTCAGTTCGGTGTCGCAGAGAGTTAGTCATTTCGCACGACGCCGGACGACTTGATGTTTCGGCCTTGGATCTGTATGTGAGACATGACCGGATTCCGTTGGAGGGTCTCGGTCAACTCGGTGATTGATGTGATCTCACAGTACCTGAATCAGAGACGTTGGGTTGACCTACGAGAGTATGTCGACCGGCAAAGACGCGTCCAATCGGTTCGACAACTCTGTCAGACGCGGGGCCAGGGATGTGGGCACATGGAAGCATCAAGGGACGTGCACCTAAGACAGTCGAGTCGAGTCGCGGACGCCCGCACCTTTCCGGTGTAGCATTGTTTCAAGGGGTCGCTGATGCCTATCATTTGGGGTGTGTCTCGCTCCGACCCCAACGGCGCAGGGACACGGACGCAACTATCTACGGATTCTTTTTGGTGATGGCGTGCAAGGAGTTCGGCCCGCTGACGCTCATTCTATCCCCCACCTATTAGCGACGGCATTCATTTGGCTAGTAGCACCACATGTGATTTCGACGAGTCTCATGCCTCATTCCGACTTTGCAAGTCGATTTGTTAGGGCGCCTGCCATACAGTATGATTTCCAGGAATGAAGCCGCGATCCGCGAGCCCCAATCTTTGTGGACGAGGATGTCTGAGGCTGCTACTTTCACAGATTTGCATCATTTGTAAGCAGGCCGGACTGATCGCAAAATGATGTCAGAGACTCACGGTCATCGCAGAAAAGGTCTATGTTCTCTCCGGATCGGACGGCAGAGTTCGCTATACAAAAGTTCGCGGGGGGATGGTAACGATGCGACTAGAATTAACCGGCAGCGTTCATGGTGGGGAACGTGGCGTGATATGTTACATCGAAGTTTGCGACCGTCGGTCGCTCGATATAACCGTGACATCTTCGCGGCAGCTGAGACTAGTTCCACCATAACACGACAGTTCGATGAACTGCCTAGGGTCCGACGAAGAGAACATGAATGTGTTCATCTGGTTCTTCGAACCCAAGTTCGGCCCTCCGGAGACCCCGTGAATCAGATTCTGTCCATTTGCTCTCGCGTTCATAACCTCGTGGTCCTGCGACAGCAATGTGAGTTCCTATCTCGACTCTCCGACCACAGTGATGGAACCAATGTGCGCCCATTACTATATTGACCCTTCGATCAGCGCTCAGGGATTTTGGGTCTATGTGTTGTTTCGGCCTCGCGCAGTGGGCGTCCTCTCCATCCTAGATTTATCCTGTGCGAGATTGGTTTTGCAACGGAGAATAGTCTTTTTGACTTCCCGGTGGACCGGGACCAAGTTGAAACAAAGACCCTGGGTGACGTGTCTTCTAGCATGGATGAACCCAACAGAGGTACCGATCCCTGTTGATAACACATGCTACCAGCCCAATTCGTCTGTAACACTAGCAGTACTCACGAGCCACAGACGTACTTATGGCATGCGCTGCTCTCCATCACCTAACAGGGATCATGATCCGTCGAATTTGTGATGATAACCCATCATAGCATTCAAAGTATTCATCGAATCGCTCACCGAGATGTAGAACGTCAGGTCTCGCCGCTTCGACGTACAATTACCAGCTGCGATAGCGCATGAATCATTCACTGGCTAATCATTAGGTCCACGATAGCCTAGGCGCCCTTGCAGAACTCAGCGTACCCTTGCCCTGTCGAGTTTCATCACCCCTATGCTCTTATGACGAGTCCTAATAGCAGCGATCGCCTCTTTTGCTGTGTGTTTGCTGGCTATAGCTGTGCAGCAGTACTTCTGGTTTTAGTCAGCAAAATTGGAATATTTTGGGATCGTAGCATAAACACAATCACGGTCTATTGGATGGTTGATTATGGCCCAGACTAACCTCGGTACAACATATATCAGCACAGCGGTGCGTACTCGCCTCGTCGGATGTTGACTGAGTTTGATCGCTTGTTGCATTGGAGATACAGGACGTCCTGTTTGAACTTTACGATCCAGTGATACACAAACTGGGACTGGGGTACATGCGATCGTCGCATTGATCACAATCTGTGATACTAATCTGCGTACCTCATACTTGTCACATATTTACTGGGTATGCGTACTATCTGCGATCATCAATCAGTTGTTTCTCTGTAAACTTTCTTGTCGAGGACGCAACGACCCGTACCTGCGATGAACTGAATAGCGCTTCTCGACTGTGACACTTGCCACACAGCGACATGCGAGATCAGTTATAGGCTAGAAACAAACTGCCGTGTTTCTAACTTTCAACTGATCTCGCATGGCTTACCGGATATCGACCTCCAGGAGGAGATATTGAGCCGAGGAGACAGAGACTCAATTGCCCAAGAGCGACAAACTCGCAAGGGATGATATCTAAGTGCATCTGTGGCGCTCGTCGGGACTCGACGCTTGACCGGTAGGGCCGGCAGGTAGGGTGAGGATCATTATTCTGGATATCATGGCGCCACCCAGCAGTCAGTGCTGCGCTCATTTCCGACCCAGAGGCGCGCGAGACCTGAGCGGAGTATGCTTTTATGGTGTGAATGCGACACGTACTGATTTCCGGCCAGTTTGTCGACACGGCACGTTTAGCTTGTACATGTCATCTCGATCGTCCAGTACGGTTGTATTTGGCCCATCGAGCCCTATCTGCCTGAGACGCCGCACATCGGAGCATTTTCCAACTTCGACGGTGAGGGTCCGGGGATACAATAGTGGCGTTGGCAGGTGGAACCCAGATATCGCCTTGTTTTCGGGACAATGCCATGATAATCTCCGCCCTCATGCTGACGGTCCACTGTAATAGCACCCAGGGCTGCGAGTATCCTTTAGCAGAGATATGAATGCGGACTCTTGGGTTGTATTGCGCCGTATTGTGAGATGAAAAATGCACGACGAACCTCTTTCAAGTTGCATGCTCAGCGAGAGTGCCTCCGACGGCACATGATGGTGTGATGATATATTTTTGCCCCATTCGTTGCCCTTTGTTCTGCGTTGCTGGGCGACGGCCACAACTTTCATTATCTGGAAATCAAGCCGGAAAGTCAGGCCTCAAGCTTCAAGTTCGACCTCGTCGTACCAGTGCAACTTGTCTCATTCCTTTCACGTTCTGCTGAGCAGCAACGAAAAGGAACGCTTTTCTTCGCCACAGCACGGCATTGACTGACCGCCGACTTCTGCACTGCATCATGTACGTACTCCAACGCCCACCATTTTCCCTGCCATACCTTACCCTCTGAAACTTACCCGTACTGTATCTGTACCGACCACTCATTTCCAGCCGTCGAGTCCATTGACTCTTTTAATTTCCTTACACTATGGCCGACATTGGCACAATCATCGATGAAAATACAACAAGAGCGCTGGCGCCCGCTGCCGTTGGCTCGCAAGTGGCCCTCATGAGCATTATTTCGGTGGGTCGATTGCGCACTCCGTAACACATCCATGTCATGTCCTTGCTATCCCTAGGTAGCTACAGTGGTGGTATTCAACGTCCTACGGCCCAAGAACAAGGTACACCTCCCCGCGTCATGGCATGTTCATTTCTTGACACGTAGCCCAGATGATCTACCAACCCAAGTCTAAATACAATGAAGGCAAACCACCACCTCCCATAACCAACTCCGTTCTGGGATGGTTACCACCGCTCTACCGTACAAAGGAACCGGAGCTCTTAGATAAGCTTGGGCTTGACGCCGTCACCTTTCTACGTTTCACTCGCATGATGCGGACCATGTTCAGTGGCATAGCATTCCTTGGTTGCGCCATGCTCATACCTATCGACGTCGTCTACAACTTGAAGCATGTCGCATCTTCAGACCGTGACATCCTCTCCATACTCACCATCCGCAACGTTCAAGGATCTTACCTGTTCGCCCACGTCGCAGCCTCATATATCATTTCCGGCCTCGTCATGTACTTCATCTGGATCAACTGGAAACAAATGCTGCGTCTACGTCAGGAATGGTTCCGCTCGCCAGAATATCTGGAGTCATTTTATGCACGGACCCTTATCGTCACTAGCGTTCCCAGGAAATACCAGAGTGACGAAGGGATCCGTGCGATCTTTGAAGGCGTTCAAGTCCCATACCCCACGACCTCGGTCCATATCGGCCGAAAAGTCGGACGCCTTCCAGAGCTCATCGAATACCACAATACCGCAGTACGCGAGCTAGAACAAGTTTTGGTCACATACCTCAAAGGCGGACGGATCGCCAAGGATCGTCCTACCATTCGCATCGGCGGTTTTCTTGGAATGGGTGGCGTGAAGAAGGATGCCATCGATTTTTACACGTGCGTGATTGGTTCGGATTATTGGATGTTAATCTCACGTTCCGCAGAGCGAAACTCAAACGCACGGAGAAAGCGATCGAAGATTATCGCCAGGAGATAGATACCCGCAAAGCAGAAAACTATGGCTTTGCGTCCATGGCCGCAGTTGCATATGCACACACCGTCGGACATATTCTCCGCAAGAAGCATCCAAAGGGCACGGACATTGCTTTAGCACCCAATCCCAAGGACATTGTGCGTCCTTGTTGCGCTCTATTCCGCCTCGTGTCTTACCTCCTCGTGGTTCACAGATCTGGGAAAATCTGAACAAGTCGACCGCAGAGCTGTTTCGGGATAGGACAATCGGTTTCTTGTTATTGGTGTTGGTTTGCTTCTTCAATACCATCCCACTGTTCGTGATCTCCATTCTTGCCAACTTGTCCTCGGTATGTTTCATCTTGATGAGCGTGTGGATATTCCCTGAATGCTCTTCACAGATATCCGCATACGTCGGCTTCTTGTCGAAGTGGTCCAAGGCATCCCCGGGTTCTTTTGCTTTTGTTTCAGGTGTCTTGCCGCCAGCTGTTTCCGCTTCATTCGGATTTTTCTTGCCTATTGTCATGCGGCGGCTTACTCAATTCCAGGGCGCGAAGACACGTAGTCGGTAAGGATAATTGTAAACTGGTGAAAGGTGATACACTCAGCATCAATGTCGACATACAGTCTCGAACGTACCGTCGTCGCTCGCTATTTTGCATTTTTGGTGATCTCGCAGCTGGTGATCTTCACCTTGATTGGTGTCTTTTTCAGTAAGTTGACAATGAACTATCCATTTATGATACCAATTTTAATAAATATTCCTCCAGTTGCTGCTGAACAGATTGTCAACGAGATTGGCGAACATACTAGTTTCGAGGGAATTATCAGCAGATTGTCGTGTAAGGATAGTCCGTTTCACGAGGCGAGTTCAGAGGCTGATTCCAACTTACTCGATCAGCTTTGCCGGCCACAATCAACGAGACGTACATTAACCAAGCTTCGTACTGGCTTACGTTCTTCCCGTATGTCAAAAATGATAGTGTTCGGAAGAATACTCAATGAGTCCATGTAGCCTACGTGGTTTCCTTATTATCTTTGACTTGGCTCAGATCCTGAACCTCGTCTGGACCTCATTCAAGACACAGTAAGCATACTCGCTAAAGCAAAGTGAAGCATTCAAAGATTTAATGATTTGTTTTTAGTGCTTTCGGTCGTACTCCCCGAGACATTCGCGAGTGGACACAACCACCTGATTTCCAATATGATATCTACTAGTAAGTCGATTCCTCCATGTAATTCGCTGAGGTACTCATCGCTCTAACCTACACCAGCTCGAACATCGTACGTTCATCTTTTCTCAGCGAAAGAACTCAAAGTTTATATGTAACTTGTGCAGCTCTTCATGGCCACTGTTGCGTTGGTATTTGCGCCATTAGCACCCCTTGTCTCCCTCGCCGCAGCTATTGTGTTTTGGATTTCCTCGTGGGTATACAAGTACCAGTTGATGTTTGTGTTCATTACGCACGTTGAGACTGGCGGGGTAGGTATTGAACCATGCATCGGAACATCTCATTGAGTCTACTTTTTTATCCAGCGCCTTTGGAATATCATCTGCAACAGGTTGCTGGTGTCAGTGGTCCTGATGCAAATGCTAATGATTCTCAGTGAGTCAGAGTCGTCCTCCTTCATCTCCTCTCTGAGGAACCGGGACTTTTAGCTATCGGTCTTCAATACAAATTCAAGTCCTTTATGTGGGTTACGACTGTCCCACCCATCCTGTTTGCTATTGCCTTCAAAATCTGGCTACACAAGGCGTTCTACCGCGAGTTTATATACTACATCCCCTCGGAAACGGAACTTCGCGAAGCCAAAGTTTGCTCTGCCCGTGCGGACGATTCCGGAAACCGTCTTGAAAAGCGATTTGGTCACCCCGCGCTCCATGCGGAGTTGTTTACGCCTATGCTCCATTCCCATATGGTGGAGCTCCTTGCTGAGGTGTACAAAGGCAACATCGGGAACGACAAGGCGAAGATGGACGAATACGGCGGACAAAGAATGGATGCAAAGGTCGTCGAAGGTGGTCTCCGCATTGCAGGTATCGAACAACGTGACTTGGAGTACGACCCGGCGCTGTATCGCCGCGACAGAGGCGAGCTGGATTGGGACGCGCGGAGCATCGCCTCCAACGCCATATTTGGCCATAACCGCGGTGATAGTGCCTCAGTGTATCACCAAAAGATGCACTATCATGCAGGATCGATGGCTGGGGGACGTGCGTCGCCCGCACCGTCCGCATTTGACCGCTATGCCACCAAGGCCCCGATGAACCAAGCGAGTATGAGTGCCATTGAGCTCTCGCGGCTGGGTGCGAGCGTGGACCACTTGCCGCTCCTGAATGATCCTGGGTATAACACCGGGAACATACCGGGCCAAGGTCCAGTTGCACCGCTTCCTAGATATGCGTCGCAGGAATCGATAGCGCACCCATCGTCAAGATATGGGGTTCCACCGCCTCAGCCGCCGCCCCTATTCTCGTCACCCGTGCCGGTGCAATATCCTCCCCAGGCTGGAACGCAATACTCGCCGGTAGAGGGTTACAGAGAAGCACCGCTACATCGACCCTATCCGTCGAGAGATAGTTCGGCGAACTATTCTCCCCGGAGCTCCGTAACCAACCTACCTGGACGTGGCCCGTATCGAGGGGGATATTAAGTAACAGCCTATAAATGAACGTTCACCCACAAAGACGCTAGTCTCTCTCCCTCTCGCACACAGCTACTCTAATGCCCCGCTATGTCCGGCACCTTTTTGTGCCTGCTCACTTTATTACCCTCATGCCTTTTGTGATATCTGTTCACTAGCCCCTCGTTTCTACCATCCTCCCTGCTCTTGTGCACATATCGTTGCTCTAGAGGACTTCTTTATGCATCCCTCGCTCCCTTGTCATGTTTATCTGGGTGGCACACGTATGGACCGAATTAACTATACATTACGAGACCGAGAGCCTATTATTGGGAACAGGACGTCAGCGGGCCCACTAGATTAACATTCTCTGTATCTGTCGTTTGGACAAAAGTCATTCTCTCGTGTATCTTTTTTTCTTGTTCGAGGGACGCTCGCGCTGAATTGTCCATTGTGGCGTCGATCAAGTTTCACCCGGAACGCCACCGCGCGGTCCCGAAAATTCTGACAGACCGCACGCACATCACACAGAGACAGCTAGTGGCACGTGCCAAGGTCACGCTCACTCTATCGACGATGGCGACGATTCAGACGACCCTGGTAGACATGTTCGGAACGTCCGGGGAGACTAGTAATACTGTTGTGCGTCCCTCAGCTCAAAGCACGCTCGCGACCTCACAAGAGATCCGAGACCGCGGGTCTGCGTTTGTCGGGTACATCTACCGTGCAACGACGACGGCCGACGCCAAGGCGACGATGAAATACCACCAGCAAGCGTACGCCCGCGGACACGCGGGGAGCGGTGGCGACTCGAAGAAAAAAGAGTCGGACGCGTCACATACGATCGGAGCGTGGCGGTGTATGGTAGTCAAGCCCGGACGGACGGGATTGGGCGGGCCGGAGGAGTTCGAGGTCGAGGACGGGTCTGCGGACGGCGGGGAGCGGTGGGCGGGGAAGCGGGTGCTTGGGGTGATGCAGCGGGAGGGGGTGATTGATGCGGTGGTCATCGTCAACCGATGGTACGTGTTTACGTTTTTAATCAACGTGCCTATACCATGACTTGGTTGTGGGGAGGAGGGAACCGGGCCGCTGTCTCCCTCTTTTTCTCTCTCTCTCAAATGGGGCTACTGAAGAGCATGTCTGTCAGGTTCGGTGGGACGTTGTTAGGACCGGCCCGGTTTACACACATCGAGACCTGTGCCAGCGAGGTGTGTCGCAGGTTCAAGAAAGTCGAGGAGATGGAGGAGTGTGTCCAGACTCTGAACACGCTCGACGATCTGTTGGCTGTCCTACGAGCCGAGCTGACTGCGACGCTCGACAAGGCAAAAGTGGAAGACTCGAGTTCATGTCGCGACGTTGCGGATAACTCTCGGGTAAAGAGCAAGTCCCCCGATTATCGTGCCATGCAAGACGGTCTGGATCTAACCAAGGCGAGGAGACTCATTCATGCCAGGGAATGTGCAATTGAAAATACCAAGACCCTGATCGAGAAGTACAAAACGTCCACGTAGTCTTACACGATAAGTCCGAGGAGACATTGGTGTGAATATATCATCCATATACCCCTCCACGTGCCTGGGTGTCGGTGAGCAACTTGAACCCCAATAATGAATCTGTGAGGAACGAGGTCAGGTTAGCGAGCAATATCGAGGACGGTGAGACAACAGGGCATCAGAAGGTGCAAATATTTGGCTGGTTGCTCTGCCAGTCGTCAAAGCCTTCGGCTACGACTGGGGCGGCAAACGAAATCATCATTCCACCGCTCGGAAAAAATGACATACCAAACATCATTTCTCTTTTGGCGCTGGAATGGTCGGATGATTCTGTGACGAAGGGGCTCGACAATTCCCCTTGAAAAGGCAGGGGACAAATAGAGGGACAAGCCAATGCGGACTGGTAAAAGTGCCTGATAATCACGGCTGAGTTGCGCCAACATAGCGGGAACGGCTAGAGAACGAACCTTCGTGGCACCGTAGGCCAAAACTGCGTTGGCCACATCGCCTGCCAGTTGCCCGGACAAGCGATGGCGATCTCCGGGATCGACAGGTGCGCCTTTCTCGATCCCAAACACGCCGTAGCGACGACCAACACGATTGGCCCAAGATTCGCCCTCGCTGACCCACCGGGAAAGTTGGACAGACAGCCATCCGGCCCGCTGACCAGCGTTGAGACCGTCACCGCGCGTAAACTGGTTGACGACGCGTTCGCCGACGTGCAAACCTCTTGCCGCATAGAATATGCCCACCAAAGGGACTATCGCAGTCAGCTCATGGAGCACGGCGAACGACAGTATCAAGGACGGTAACGGTGAACCAGTCCTCGTCGAAATGGCTGCGAGCGCATTTCGGTATGGCGCAAAACGAGAAGAACGCGACGACATTTGAGAAAAATTTATATTTCTCAGGTTACATAATCCAACGAACACCACCGTGGCTGTGCTGGTTAGAGTGATGTTCGCTCACGCTGCCAAGCAGCTCGCCGGTCGCTGTGCTGCACGATGGCACGCCTTGGACACAACGCCGCAGGTCGTACTTCATGCGAGACATTATTGGCGGCGGTTTCACATAGATGACCCCGGACATGGCGACTGGGACGGTACCAGCGTCGAAACGTCGGAACCGCGTACGATTCAAATCAGGTTCTCCTCCGTTCCCGCCTCCATGGTAGACGCTCTTCATGGTCTCAGAGCGATAGAACGACAGTTTGGTCGTATACGCGAGTATCGCCTACTGCGGGTGCGTCTTCACTTGGTGCCGTGTGCGCAAAGAGGCTGACGCTTGCCATAGGATTCAGAAATTCGTTCGGAATACCAGGCGATTTGTTGGGCCACGTTCGAGTTGCCAAAGTCGCTCCTCCGCGTATCAAAACACGGCACAACATTGAAGGTACTGTTGCCGCCTCGGCTGGGTCGCCCTGAAGGTGGTCCTGGCTTGGATGACCTGAGGAGTCTTCTTGTTCCAGAAAATCGCGGCGAATCCAAGCCCTCTAGCTCCCAGGATGATTCTTCTAGGCCTGTTCGGTTTGTCATATTGAACATCAAACGGTCAGGTTCGTATTCTTCTACCTCCAGAACGACATGTAGTTGATACATCACGTCCAGACGCCGCAATCACATTTCGAAGCATGGCGAAACCCCCGTTTCGGTCAAGAGCGATGAAAGCCGCCATTGGGCATGGATTCTTGGAGTGGGGCGGTTTTTCACCACTCAAGCCCCTCTATGAGTCTTCTCCGTTCACCTCGCCGGCACAGGATCTTCCCCCATTGGACAACAGACATATGCGTATGGCGTTAAATAAATGGAGTCAGATTTTAAGCGTCCCCGATCCTCTGTTCCCGGAAATGAAGCACTCTTTGGATGCGGCTGAAACACGACAAGGAGATGCGGATAGTGATTGGGAACCGTTGTCAGAGCCTGTCCGGAGACCGAGCATGGCAGCGGATGCCGTGGAGGAGCTCGAGATGTCCCAGACCGCTGGAAAGAGCTTGAAACAAAACCTCGAGGGTCTCTTGCAACATTCAGCTAAATCGAGCGACAGGGGGTACTGACGAAGTAACGTTGGTAGTCCCGAATTACTAGATACTTGATGTACCTTCACTTCCACTATGACTGGTTCGAGTCAATCATTGGTCCGTAGGCGGCCATGGCCGCGCTTTGCATGGTCCGAGCCGAACGCGACCGCCGCGCTGTTCCCCATATAACTTGTTGTTCTCGAAGCTTCACAGCGGCAGCTCTACCATTCACCGGTACCCTCAATTTCAGAACGATGTCCACAGCAACACGGGCCTTGAGAAGCTCCTATCGTCGTCTCAAACCCGCACTGGTCACACGCTCATTTGCGACAACCTCCTTGGCTCGTGGTACGTGTTCTCGCGTGCTCGTGTCCATCGTCGTCTCTGCATAGATCCATAGCCCAAGAGTATGCGCCGTATAATTCCAATGTGCGTTTCGTCTTGGTGCTTGCTCTGCTTTGACCGTCTCACACGCCTTCGGGGTAGGATCCGCTCGCGCTAGACTCCCTGCTCACAGAAGAAGAAATTGCCATTAGGCAAGTGCGGTCCGCAGACGTCCTTATGCCCCCGTACTCACGCATAATGATTCTCAGGGATACCGCGCGCGAATATTGCCAGGCATGTCCCCTTTCATGATTTCTATACCTCGTGGCCGATGGCGTACGAACATGTCGGGTCTCAATAGGAACACCTGGCACCTCGTGTCCTGGAAGGATGGCGGACGGAACGTGAGCGCTCCATCATCATTGTGCCTAGCCTTGGTCGTATCTTGACGTCGCCGTGCACACAGAATTCGACCACGATATTCTACCCGAGATGGGGAAACTGGGTCTGTTGGGCCCGACAATCAAAGGGTATGGCTGTGCTGGTGTCAGCCATGTTGCGTACGGCTTGGTCGCACGCGAGATAGAGAGGTTCGTTGCACTCATCACCATGTGTTAATGATCATGGCCTCACGCGGTTCCGTGACGCGTGGATGCTGCTAGGGTCGATTCGGGTTACCGGTCAACGGCATCCGTGCAGTCGTCCCTCGTGATGCACCCTATCCACGCGTTCGGCACTGAGGCGCAAAGGAACGAGTATCTCCCTCGTCTGGGTAATTCGTTTCTGTGAATGTCACACCGAATGGAGCTGAAACCATGATGCACTTCCCTAGCCCGGGGAGAACTTGTCGGCTGCTTCGTACGTTTCAGACGTGTTTTCTTTCTAGGACCGACTTATCCTTCTTTCTCAAGGGACTCACTGAACCAAATCATGGATCCGATCCCGCGGGAATGGAAACTACCGCGGAGGAAGCCGACGGTGGTTTCATCCTCAAGGGAAGCAAGACTTGGATCACCAACGCACCGGTGGCGTACGTCCCCCTTTCCTTCTCGTGCGAGCCCATTAATTGGCCTGGAAAACGAATACATAGTGATATTTTCGTGGTATGGGCACGTTGCAAGTGGGACGGCAAGGTTCGGGGCTTCATCCTTGAAAAGGCATGTCATGCCGCCAATCTTGTTTCGTCTTTCCATAAATTGGAAAAAAAAAAAAACCAAAAACCAAAAAATAATCTAGGGTATGAAGGGTCTTGAGGCGCCCCCCATCAAAAATAAAGTTGCCCTTCGTGCATCGGCCACAGGGTCCATTTTCATGGATTCGGTGAGAGTCTCACATGAGCACCTTCTTCCCCATGGACAGGGGCTCAGCGCTCCATTCTCATGCCTGAACAGTGCGCGGTACGTTTGTGTTCTCCATGGAAAGATGAACCGTGAACGAAGGCTGAAAAATAAATAAAGGTACGGTATCTCTTGGGGCGCCATGGGCGCATTGGAGGACTGCGTCGATCGAACGCTTGCGTATGCGCTCGAGCGCAAACAATTCAAGCGCCCTCTGGCGTCGTTCCAGCTTATCCAAAAGAAGCTAGTCGACGCCCAGACTGAAGTCACGTTAGGCCTCTTGGCCAGTCTCCAAGTCGGCCGGCTCAAGGAGACAGGTAGACTAGCGCCTGAGATGGTCAGCATGGTGAAACGCAACAATTGTGGGAAGGCGCTGCAGCATGCCCGGATTGTGCTAGACATCTTGGGAGGAAACGCCTCGTCGGACGAGTAAGTTACCCGGTCGCTCTTAGTTTCTATTGTCTTGTTCAGCGTTGTTCCGAACCGTATCCTAGATATCACGTCGGTCGGCACGTCGCGAACCTACAAGTCGTCAACACCTACGAAGGTACGTATCATACAAAACCGTCCTGACTACCAGTATTGTTACTAAACCGGTTCAATCCATTCGTCCCGACCATAGGGACCTATGTGTGTAGTTCCATGCGTTTTGATACACTTCATTCTAACGACTTTTTTTTTACTTAAAGGATATTCATACCCTCATCCTGGGCAAAGCATTGACGGGTATTCAGGCCTTTGCCAACTGAGATGAAAGAGCCTTTTTTGTTTTAAACACTGTCGACGCTGGTTGTGTTACGTTCAACAATAAAGTCCGTCCCCAGGACCGACGTTATTCTACGCGTTGTTTGCTGTGTCGGCGATCTGCGAGTGAGGTGAAGAGCTCGGTACCCCGTATAACCCCATATCTATATCACGGTCCGACTTCATTTTCCCGCGATGTCATCGAGTGGAAAAAAAGGAAAGAGAAAGAAAAGCAAAACCGTCTTGAACTATACGACCAGGTCCCGCGTCCCACACACTGCCAAAACACTTGTTCTGATCGCGTCCCGTGTTCGTGATGCGCCGCCGTCGAGGGGGGATTGACAAGCGAAGGGACAGCTTTTTGTTGAACACACGTAACGGTATCCATCTTCCGATCATTTTTGTCCCATCCAATCCGTTCATTCCAAACCGCCGCCTTAAGATCCGATTGACATGGAGTGTCATTTCTAGTTAAGAAAATAGCCTTAAGCCCGAGCGTGACCACCTCGTCGCGGTAAAGCCACTATGGCGCTCTACGAGAGCGCGTCAAGTAAGGGAGAGAGAGAAAAAGGGACGAAACCTTGAACATGAAACAGTCAGCGGAGGTCCCAACATGACTATTGTACGTTATACTACAAACTCTATATGTGTAACGCTCGAGGAAAACGTCGATCGCTAATCTGACCCTGACGTTTAGGGGAGGAAACGGGCGGTGGTGCAGAGGATCAGCTCAGCTGCTGCGTATCGCATTCCAATTGGTGTTGATGATCCATGTTTTTTTCGTGCCTCGTTTTGGAAGGTCGCTCTTGAACGAATGGTAGGTAATGCCATGCTGCCGCAGGCTGTCAAGTGTCATTTGATGGGCCACCTTGTCGCAGATTGGAGGTCTCTTCAGTAAGCTGAGTGCCGAATTGGAGGTGGATGGGAATCGCCCTTGAGATCGCTTAATTAAATATTGGTACACTCGCACCGAGCGCAGTAAACAAAGAAGTACGCCGACGCCGACGGCGCCACAGACCATTCAAACGTCCGCGTTCCTTAACGTAGGGGGAACATACGCGAGACCCAAGAGCTCAAAAACCTCCCTCTCGGATTTCGGGAAAAAAAGTTTGGAATCATGTCGTCTGATGCTATAGTTCGGTGTTAGTGGCAGTGTCGGTTAAGAGAACGCCACAATACTGACATTCCGGACGAATCAAATTTCAATCCCCTGAAGCACTGCATGTCAGCGGATGTCCTTCATAATCAGGAAGGAATAATCCCGCACTTTTTTTGTTTGGCCCAGAGACGGAGATCACGTTCGAACATCGTAGAGCCTGTCCTGAAGAAAAATTAGCGTTGGAATTCGACAACGTATATGTGAAACAGTTGAACTGACCAACCAACAACAGCTGTCCAAAAGACGCCGGGGGTAGCAAAAATTAAGTCCACGCGCCTGTGCACCCGTTTTCCAGCCGAGTCGAAGGGCAGCATAAACACCGTTAGTGCTTTCTCAAGAGAGTCCCAATGATGCGTGCGAAAAACATTATGAGGGCGGTGATGGCCGCTCATGTCTGATTGTCACGAGTTGTCATGGGATGCCTGTAAAATCAATCTTTGAAGGCTTACACAGTACATGTTTGACAAGCCCTGCAAGCGGCGTATATGCGGACAACTGCCACCGAAGTATAGGAAATCTTACCACGTTCATGAAGCCTCTCCACAAGTTTCTTACAAAGGCCTTTTACCTTGTCGGCTCCAGACTCCCAGTCTGCATGGGTGATAACGATATCGACATCGCTGCTTTCCTGTTTTCCCCGGCGATAACTAGGAAGTGCGGACGGAAATGGGTTGATATAACTCTGGACGGCAATCTATGAACTGACCTGCCCACGATGATAGTTTTGTAACCAGATGTCATTGAATCTAATTCCCGCACGATCGCCTGATTTATTCCCTCAACTTCCTGGCGCGGAATCCTCGAAGCAGCCAAGCGTCAGGCAACAGAAACAGTAGTATATGTGCCATCTGGATGGACCAATTAACTTACTTTTGGCTAAAGTCGTGTCTGAGAATAAGCGCAATCTGAATGGACTTCTCCACGCCAACTTCCTTGCCAGGATTCTCCTCGAGATAACCCTCGTGTGTCATCCCTGGAACGATCTCATAGTATTTATCGAGATCATCGATCGTCCGCAACCCAAGGGTATAAAGGTGTCTGGCGGTCTGAGGGCCGATGCCGTGTATGCCGTTGAACGCGGAGAGTGACGAGAACCTCGCGGATGATGAAATCTTTTCTGCAATCACAGAAAGGTTGCAGTAGAGTTGAGGAGCGTGATAGATACGGCTCACGGGCTTCTGAGATCTTGCCTGTCTTGATGAATTCCTCGACCTGTGTGAAAGCATGAAATAAGGGGCATGTGATACCCATTCACCTACCATGGAAGTGAGCTTCGTGCCGAGATACGGCAAATTTTCTATATCTTCTCGTGAGGTCTTCTTATTGAAACGGTCAGGATAAGCTACGACGCCTCATGAATTTTCCGAGTGCCCGCAAACTTTTAGAGACTGGCCTTTGATGGCCTGGAAAGTAAAGTCACGATTTGCTTGCGTCGTCGCACCATGGGGCTCACAGATATGGCTCGAGCGTAGCTTAACATGCTGCGCTCTTCCCCTTCGTAAAATCTGGCTCTGCGAATGATGTCCAGCTCTTCGATAAGAGCCTGGTTTGGGCAAGTTAGGCGCGACGCTCGCTGGCATGAAAAACGGGAAATATGGTTCAGGGCTGCAAGATCTGCTTCCTCTGGATCTTTAGAAATAAGAAACTGTCCATAATAATTTGTCGACGCCTCGGGAGGCGGAGGAGTACGTGTCTTGAGCATGAGAGATAGGCTTTCAGGCTCATCGCGAAGATCACCGAGTGCAGCGTATTTTCCACATGGCTGAACAGTTCCAGAGTCTACCGTATCCCTGAGCCAATCTGGAGTGACAATGGTTTTTGTTTTCTGAGAATGTCTCGCTCAGGCAGTGTGTGCAACAAGTGAAGTAGTCCACGAACAGCAACATCCCAGGAGACGTGTCTCTCAAGTCGAGGTCTTGTATGCACCGCAGTAACGATGACATGCGCGCGATCCAGATCTGTTGTCAACTCGAGGATTCGTGTATCAGCTTTGTTAGCTCGTCGTCTGACGGCGTGATCCTCGACGAGACTAACGAGATTTTCGAGTGTATCATGTGAAAGCTTAGCAGATACGATGTACACCCTGAGGGGATACAGATCGACAGCGCCTTCCCGGGGTTTCGGAGAAACGGAGACAGCGTGTGGACGTTCTGCTGAACCTCGCTCAGAAAGCGCGCCACCATCGCCTTGAGGTGATTCGGAGAAGCGTGGCCTCTTCGGAGGCATTGAGAGTTAGAGTGAGATGAACAGATACGAGCCCGCCAGGAAGAAGACGTTCTGCTTGCAGCACTCCGACAAGTCCTTGCTACGTCACAGTAGCGGCGAGCGTTGTCAATTGGCGTTGTGTGGCACAGCCACTAACTGTGCACACGTCCCGCTTAGTCTGATAACCTACGACCACCGTCATCCGTGGAGAAACTACGGCACACGAAGCCTCCTATCCGTCCGATATCATGAAAAAAATGCTGAGTTCAGCATGGGAGTCTTGACGGTAGGCAGTCTCGATCTTGTTGATCTAAGGTACTATGATATCCTTCAGCAAATTGCTTTCTGATCGTACTCACGAATTTGTGCAGACTCCGGACACCTTGGCCCCTTATCGGCCCGGGATCATTACAACAAGTTAACCTATGTATTTTGAATTAAAAGTTCTGATGAAGAACTCGAAAAGTCCAAAAGGACGAAGAAATCTGCATGGGAACTTTCAGTTCTCCGCCAAAACGTGCATGACTTCGAGCTTGAAGACCCACTACTTCCGTAGCGGGAATTAAGCGTGGGCCTTAATGTGTTGTAGCTCCACCCAGGCCAAATGCCAGCAGATAAGCTGAATAAATGTGGCTCCTCGGGGGTTTCCTTGGCTCATTAGCTGCACGTTTCGTCCCAATCCATCGACGCGAGTGATCAATTCGGAAAACGGTGCCGCCTCGATAAGTCGTTCCCACCTATTCACCCCTAACTTTCTGTTTATATTCTGTTTCCGAGTTCAGCCCGGGCTGGCAAGAATTTTCCGCCGAATTCGACGTGCTTGTGGTACTGTGACCACATAGCGCGGGATCGTACTATTGGGCAGGTAGTGGATTTAAGACGACTTACATGTTCTCCAAACAGCGAGTGATTTAAGCTACGCGGTGATTACTCGCATTCATGCTGATGGTTGCAAGGTGTACGCAGTGACGTCTCTTCCACACGGTAAGTGAACGGACTTCCAGCGCATGTTTTGGCACGCATCATTAACATTGTACTTTGACCTGATTGTGCAACATTTACATTTCCCTTGATGCACACCGCTCCGACACATGTGGCCCCCCTTTGTCCGATCCAAATCTTGTTGTGGATCAAACACGCTTAATCTCGTCGAGTGACGTGACAATTTACTTAGATATGTAACACTTGTTTGCAACTTAAAGCAGTCGAGGGTCAATGGGGAGTTGCCTAGGATTATTTTTCTCCTGTAGATATCCTTCTCGTTTCACAACTCTATCAGGAAGATGTGTAAAGGTCGCTCAAGCGTCCAACGCCCGCGACCCGACCGCTGCTCCCCCATTTTGATTTTGGTGGACACTCGTAACTACACATTGTGTGGCACAGTACCCCACTTTCGCCATGGCACCCTCACCAGACGTACAAGTAGAAACCTGTCGAGTTCTCAGCGCTCGTGACGCGAGATAGCAAAGACTGAGCCTCATCCCTGATAAACCAAGGACAATGCCTGCAGTACCGCCAACCGCGGGCTTCTGCAATGGCTGTGTCACTGAGCAGCACCAAGCGGCGTACTACACCTCGGAAAATGCCTCACATGCTGTCATTTCGCTAGGTTGATTCGGTCCTCCTCACCGTCAAGGCTCTCGGCTCTCGTCCGAACTCCACTATTCCCCGCCAGTGCCGCCACTGTCTCCGAATACCCGAAGTGTTTGATCGAGCTGAATCGGTCGTGAGGTTCGCAAGGGATGGGCTGTCCAGTTTGGGCAGCTTACCGCATCAGACTGATGGAGCGAAATGATACGCGACGTCGTGACATTAACTTTATTTTCTCTCTCGTCCGCAGGCTCAAACGCATGTCCTCGGATGTCAGGGCGTCCTAGAAATTTTTCTAAAAGGGGGCACCGAGGCGCATCGATAAGGATCGGCCAGGCTTGTCTTCCGTCGGGATCAGTTGTCAGCACGTTTGTGGGCGGGCGGCAGGTCACGCGAGATATATCATGCGAGAACTCCACTGCCTGGTGCTCGCGATCATATGTTCATCGTATCTCCTACCAATCGAGTTCACGGAGAACGCGGGAGGGGATGCTTTGGGATCGGCTTCTCAGCTACACCCGGGTTTGGATTGGCACTACGTTAGTGGGAGCCATTCTCGGCCGGCCAATAGGCTCCATTCTGAAGCAGTGTCACGCCCAACGGATCTCGAGCCTGCATTCGGGCCTCAGTACCCCGACTACCTCCAATACGCCAATATCAAATACCCTTCTAACGGGGGTGGGGAGGCTGTGTTGGTCGACGATCCCCTGAGGTTTGAGGCTAGAGGCTACGGGGCCACTCGGCGTGTCCGCCCCTCTACCTGCCAACGCCCAATTTCGTAAGCTATCTCTATCGTAGTTGCACGCAACCCGCACTTGTCGCTAATTAGGATCATTCATCATGATCGGTATCCACATCTGTTAGATCTCGTAATGACCAGGGACGCCGTGCGGGTCTCTGATTGGATACGGACGGAGGAAACGGACAATTGCGCCATCCCACTCAACTTTAAACATGGCAGCCCGGAATCAATATCGACGCCGAGATAATCGAGCAACGGCAGACTTCCCGCCACCCACAGAAGGGTCTTTCCATCACAGGTCACTTCTGCCGGGCACCGCCGTTACGGTCCTCCCGATCGGTTTCCAGGCCAGAAATCTTCTCCGCTCCATTTAGAGTCACGTCTGCCACGCGGTTTTCACGGGGTCCATCTGGTGCGCGGGGTGCCCGATTGTTACGAGTTATGGTTTGTCTGGCGAACTTGGATCAGGGCTGGGGCCGTTACGACGCTGATCAACCGGTGTGATGAAAGCATTCCCGAGTTTCGCCCCGAATGCGGTTCTCAGTAAACTGCAAAATATTATGAGGGTATTTACCGAGATGGACGTTAGATCTGCTATTGTCCTGAATTGTACAACGGCCGAGCACATGTGAGAGTAGATATTGGAAATCAGACGTGTGCTTGATTTGGTCGCTAAAGAAATCGCGACTACGGTCCTACTTTGCTACACGCGAGGTATAAATCTGGGTACACAATATGAGCGTTTAGGTTAAAGGACATATCCCCTTGCTCTTCCCCGCCCGCGAACGTTCTCCCCATGTTGGTCCAGTCACCCGTGTCCCAACCAGTATCCACACCTCATCTCAGCCCATCTGAAGCAGTGGCACTCATATCTCCTAGGGACATGGCATGGGATCATCAACGCCCTTACTCTGCGGACGCAATGGACGTCGTCTCATGGAACTATTATACCCTCCCCCCCTCGCCACCCGCGTCCGTCAGCTCAAACACAGAAGACTCTCCACAGCTTAGCACCAAGATCATCCGACCATGCTTCACACCAGAATCGCCATCGCAATCAGACAGCGAGCAACAACCATGCCTATCAACTAGCCAGGTGTTCGACCTTGACTGCGTGGACGCTCCTTCATCTTCATCTTCTGCTTCCCCGCCACCGTCGTTGCCGCGCCAGGTAACCCTTTCTTCAGATAGCAGGACTCCCATAAAGAAGTCTTTCTCCACGATCGGAGGAGTGAAGAAAGGGCGCGGGAGTGGCGAGAGGATCACCACCAAAGACTTCGTTCCTCCAGATGTCACCGGCTTAAGTAAGCGCGAGGCACGTCTACTCAAGAACCGGGCTGCTGCCTTCCTCAGTCGGCAGCGAAAGAGAGAGGAGTTTGAGGCTATGGAAATGTGATTTCTTCGTCCCATGCTCGCCTGCTTCCATCCATTGACGGTATTTCCCTAAGCCACGTCAAGGAGCTCGAAGAAGAAAACTCGCGACTGCAAGCCTTAGCAGAAAAAGGAAAGAAATACGACGACCTTCTCCTCAACATGGAACAACTTCGGCTGCACTTGTCAGCAACCGAGAAGCGCGAACGAGAACTCACCGCGGAGCTCGCAAACCGAACTATGGCCAGCCTAGCAGTAAAGTCAGAGTCGCACGATCTCAACCTGCCGCACGCATCCTACTCGTCATACGCATCGATGGGTCAAGCCTCAATCATAACGGCTATGGTGAGAGTGTTGCTTGCGGGTGAAAGAGAAAACTGACCAGATGCCACAGAAACAATCCCTGTCATCGTCGCTCCCGTCGCTCCTCTCGCTGCCACCGCAGACCTCGCTTCCCCTTACCTTCTCTGTCCCATTGACGGGCTCTGCTTCTGCGCGGTCCTCGTCGGCCGCATATAGCCACCAATCTGCTCCTTGCGATATCAAGGATCAGGGTCGACCACGATTTGGCAATGTTGGGTTCCATCCCAGCTCCGCTGATGTCGAGTCCTCAAAGAAAATGGCCATTGGTGGAGAGCCTCCTGAGGGGCGCCGGTTCGATATGGATGGTCATCATTGCTTTGGTAGCTTTTCGATTTCCTTCGACGCATCGCCTGCCGAAGACGGTCGAGGCTATGTGCGCGTCCATGTATCAGAGAGGAATGCCAAGGCCACGATCCACGGAAACAGACAGAGGACAGCATCACTCGCCTCTTGGCCAGCTGCGGACGTATCTTTCTGCTACACGTCACCCCCGTTGTCGGTGCCGGTCGGCATGCCTTCACCAGGGAGCATTGATCACCTTGCGGTCTTCGCGGGCACCGGCAGTGCACATTCTAGGACGGGCTATGACACCCAGATGATGACATCAGGATATGCACCATTTGGTCAGTACGACCCGGAGCAAACGTTCGACTACTATCCAGGATTGGTGCTCGAATAGATATTATCCAGGGCGACCGGAGATTCATTGGTAATCCCAACCTGTTCGCTTCCGTTTTGTTCAGTCTCGTGTTGGTCTCTATAATCTTTTATGAGTATGCATCTAGCTCTGGTACGACATATACCCACACACATCCTTGGGTTTTTGCCCGTGTCTTGTTTGTCGGTCCGATTATTATTTAGCACCTCTCTTAGTGCGAGCGAGAGCTGACGACTAAAAGTAAGCACGCGAGGTATCCTCGTTGCTTGTATCTGTCTTTTCTGTTGTAGCATAGCAGCTGTATACTACTACCGGTCGCGTTTAAACGCTCTTTATGACGAATGTTAGATTTTTGGCTTGAGGTCTATCGAACCGATCCGAACGGAAGTGTAAGAGCGAATGGGAAGAGTTGCTAGTCAGCATCGGAGGTGTGCCAAAGCAAGTGAGTCAGCGGTTTGATGCGTGGGTATGGGTGGCTGGATATATCATCATCGTCCCGCGCAATGGCACGATAATTCGGTTCGTTCTTCCAACCATCCCATAAGTTATTGTAGCTCGTGCTGGGACCATCTCACCACCATGGACGCTCAGACCCGCGCCCGCAAGACAAACGAGTTCACCAACCCAGCCAACTACACCTTTGCGTCCCATCGTCTCCGAAAAACACTCCGAGATCCATCAAAGCAGCCCATCGTCCTCGTTGCGTGTGGGTCCTTCAGTCCGGTCACCTATCTCCACCTCCGAATGTTCGAAATGGCCAAGGATTATGTTCGGCAGAACACCAAGTTCGAGATCGTGGGCGGGTACCTGAGTCCCGTCAGCGACAAGTACAACAAGCCGGGTCTCCTTAGCGCGCATCACAGGTGAGCGATAAATGCCAGTGATTCCAACCACACCCTATCGTGTCTATCGTCGTCTCTTCATCTCGCCAGCGTTGCTTTTTTCATTCGTTCCGAAATCGCTCCTCGAGGAACTCGTGCTTTTCGGCCTTGCTACTGCATTGCGGTGATCCGTATTAGGGCCATGCTCACTTGAGCGGTCCTCGTGTTAACTCGGGTATCATGGTCACCAGCCAAACCTCCGGGTGGGCGTGCTCGCACTTTTTGATCCATCTATGTGACCCTCTCTTGAAGGAGAGGTTACCTCACGTCCGCGTTTGCTTTCATTTCGGATCGGATCGTTACTCTGATACTTTGGGCGACGTCGTGCCTTCATCAGACCTGATCCTTCTATCTTGGTCTCGCTGCTACACTGATAAGCTTGATGGGCTTGCTTCGGGACTTACCCATCGTGGTTCATCGGGTCCTAGATGGGCTCGGACAGATCTGTCGTCATTTCTATCCATTCCGATACATCATTCCAGAGATAGAAACTAACTCTCCTTTCTACGCCTTTCGATTTGCAGAGTAAACATGTGCACTCTCGCTGCGGAACAAACATCCTCTTGGCTCATGATTGACCCGTGGGAGGCTTTCCAGAACTATCAACGCACAGCCATAGTGCTCGACCATTTCGATTATGAAATAAATACAATCTTGGGCGGGGTGCAAACACAGGACGGAGAGCACCGGGATGTCAGGGTTATGCTCCTTGCTGGGTCAGATTTGATAAGCACCATGTCCGAACCCGGTGTTTGGTCGGTTGAGGATGTGCGTGTTTTATGTTTTCCCCCGTCGTGTCCGTTTGGGATTTCCATTCCGGATCCTCACGCACCATCCCCATCTCTGTAGTTGGACCATATCCTGGGCCGCTACGGCACGTTCATCATCGAACGGGCTGGTTCCAGCATGGATCAAGCTACAGATAATTTGGCGCGTTGGCGGCACAACATTTATCTTGTCCCTCAGCTCATCCAGAATGATGTTTCCTCGACAAAAGTCCGCCTGTTCCTTCGCCGAGGACTTTCTGTGCGATACTTGCTTCCGTCTGCCGTCGTTGACTACATAGAGGAGAATAACTTATACCTAGACGATGGGCCCAGCACAGAGAAGGACAAGGGAAAGGACAAGGACGACAGTTCAGGGAAGCGGGAGGGCGATGTGGGATTTTCAACCAAGACCCATGTGCAGTCGTGACATCATTTGCATAGGAAATACGGAAAGACCAGCAAGTAGACACGAGCATCCCTGGCTGCTGTATTGATATCCTAGGTGTAGTTAGATATCGCTGTACATATATCACGCTAAGCTACGTATGTGCAAGCTACGAAGTCCGGTCCGACTTGCAATTACCGATCACCGTCGCGGGGTCTCCAATGGTTTAGCTTTAGATCACTCGGTCTTTTGTAGAGAAGCAGAGGGTCCACAGCAAATAGAACATTGAAGGCAAGTAAAATGCCATCGGCCGTTCAATGGAGTGATGTGTGTCGCCGCCGCCCATAGCTAGTACAAATCAGCAGCCGGTCATCTGACCAAGCGTGTCACCAGCTGATTGCCTTTTTTTTGGTGACTAAAACCTCCCTAGGTCATCTGAACACTGTGATGGCCGTCGCACGCAAAGTGCTCATGCTACACGGGCACGTCATTCCATTTTACTCGGTCAAAGGTCCGGCGTGCTGACTCACGAGGACAGATATTCGCAGAACGCGAGCGTATTCAGTAAGCGGGTTCGTCAGCCAGCTTGTGAACCCACCCAAGGTTTCCGAGTACCGACGAAATGATGACGATGTTAATATAGCTCGGCGCGCTACGCAAGTCGGTGGACAAGGACGTTGAATTGGGTGCGTTGCTGTCTGATTCCGTCGTTGGCGCGCTGCATCTTGCCCCGTAGTCTTTGTCGATGCCCCGATGGTATTACAACCGGTCGATTTAGACGGATCCATGCCCGACGCGCTCGGCGCGTCTGAAGTCACTCCTGCAACGTCCGACCCGTCTCTTATACCCAGGGGATGGTACAAAACGAATCCCGACCGCACCGTCGCCAAAGGACTGGAAGAGTCTTTGCAGATGCTCAGGGATGTCCTTTCTCAGGATCACTATGTGGTTCGTTGAGATGCTTCTCGCTCATTCCACACCATAACGTGTCCTCCAGGGTGTTTTTGGTTTCAGGTATGCTGTGGGCGATTTCAAGCGATTCCCATTTTGATCATTTCCGTCCCTTCAGTCAAGGTGCAGCCATGGCAGCGCTGCTCGCCGCGTTGGTGCGTGGAACGAAAGCGGTAGACAAGGAAAGCTAACATCGGAAACTTTGCAGCTCGAGAAACCACATGCGTACCCGGCTTTTCTGATAAACGGCGAGCCACCTCATCCCCCTTTGTACGTCGTTTTTCTCTCTGACCATGTCGATGACGTCCCAAGTCCGTTTCAGCCAATTCTGCGTCTCCGTAGCCGGATTCAAAGTGAACCACCCTTTGGCTAGCAACATATTTGGTACATCATATTCGACGCCGACGCTACACGTTCTCGGAAAGACGGACGTCATCGTCATCGAGGAGCGCTCAAGAGTCCTCTTGGAAGTGTCTGCCAACGCAAGGGTGGAAGAACATACAGGAGGTGTGTGCGATTCAGTTTCGTTTGCTTATGTATTCCTCACTCTTCCGTAAGGGCATTTCGTGCCGTCAAAAGCAAGCTGGAGGATCTTTTTTAGAGACTATCTACGCAATCCGTCGGGGGACGTTCCATCCCCTGGTTCAGGGGCTATATCGCAGTCCAACTCTGGGACTGCCACTCCAATTAAGCTTGCGCCCTGACCTCGTTCGGCACCGAATAACAACTTTGTCCGCCTACATATAGCTGCTAGAGTCAATAGAGAGAGACGTGACGACGCCAGGTCCCATCACTGCTAATAAGCGATTACTCTATCCAATCGTCCCTCAGCACATTGCATACACGGAAACTGATTCTGCATGTTCACCCAGCTTTTATTGTTTGTTTGTTCAACGCTCCTGAATCCACATCGTAGGCGATGCTATGTATATCGCATGCGCGATTTTCCATCAAGGGGGCTCCTATCCCTACGATTTGGTTCCCCACGGAGTGGCTCAGCGAGGCGCCTACCATGTGCACGGGCGCATACACGGTCCGATATAAGCAAGGCTATGCTGCCCCCTTGAACTCACATGACATCGCGGTGACCAAATCGGGCCCGAGGTGGAGAATGAAGACGACGCTCAGCTTATCCACCATAGCCGTAACATCATCTCGGGACAGTCACCTGAAGTCTACTGCCTGCGATGTGCGCCGCACGCATGTTTATCACGTACTCTCTACAGCATCTAAGACATCACCGCTCCCGTCTCACCTTCTAATCCTTAATTAAATGCCGCTGAAAGATACAGATTCATACATCTATATCCGAGGGTCCATAAATCGGAAAGAATCCTACAAGCAAAAAATAACAGCCGATGATCGATACAGAACGTGTTCCCGACATATTGGGCTTAACATGGGCGCAAACCCTAATCACCTGTGATCTGATATGCTCACGATGACCGTCTTCGAAGCACAAGGGGTGGGCACCGCATAGATACCTATTATTGATGGATAACAGACAGGCTAAATTACTTACCCTATACATACAATGCCCACGAGTGGCCCGCATATCGGATCGATCCTCTCTCCGACACTCAAAATCAAGGTGCAAGGAACCATGTGCAAAATGCTTCGTTGCATGATTACTCAGTCGGCGTGCCTAACACAGGCCTCGGCACCACTTTGCTTGCCAGTATCTATTCCTGGGCATACTTATATTCCTCGATCCCAGAGACTTGCGGACTCTTTTACATATCGGACGCAACCGCTATCACTTGCTAGATGCAGCGGTCTTTTTAGTGCAGACCGAGTCCGGAAGAACTCACCACCATAGAAGCTACCGCATTTGCATTTGCGGAAGCGTGGTACTCCTGTACACCAAATTACTGCCAACCGGATGCATTTGGTGCCCGTCAAGCAAGACATTCAGAGTGAGAGGGAAAGACAATTGCATACCAATCTCTATCAAGGCAAGGGGATTGATCATTTTCCCGTCAGAATTCGAGATATTAATACAGAACAAAACCAAGTACCGTATGAAGCTCTGCGATCAGATCGATGAACCAACTCTGCGCCTCTGCGCCACTTTAGACTCCATATTACGGATCTGGATATCTTTAGCAGGAAGCAAAAGCGTGTGTGTGTTTGTGTTATCTCGACCCCGTTATCCTGCCAAACCCTGAGGTTGAACAGGGTGAAATTAGGAACTTTATCCGGGATGGAAATCATGGACTGCGTTCAAGGATGAAACACGAGATGGCATGATCTCATCTCACGGTAGGTGACTTGAATAAAGGTCTGCAGGCAAGCATTCATAGTGTACGCTTCTTTGAGCAAGGTTCGGGAAGATATTTTATCAATAATGAGTCCCTGGCCTGCAAGGAAAGTCAGGTTTAGGGGAGGGCCGGGCAGCCCGGCGTGAACGCCACCGCGAAATCGTATGGCAAACGTGACGGGTGCAAGAAACATGTCTTGTGTGCTCCCGTTCTTCTCCGTCCCGGCCCGTCCCAACATGGTGAGGGAGCCATAGGAGTAAATGCTTGGTGCCACATTATTCCGCACGGACTCCGGAACTTGTTGATGACCCCTAACGAGATGTTTGGACCCTGCTCAATGCAAAAATGCCCGGGCGCCATCTTCCCGACGGGGTGGGTCTTAACCGTTGGCTCACGGTTCCGATGAGACACGCAGGATCGTCTTGGGCGTGGACTAGACAAAGTTTTTGATGAGTTAGTGTGGCGATGGTCATGGGCTACAAACAAATTCAAATATATAACAATAATGTCCATAACAGAGCGGACGTGGACCATGTGCTATCGTTGCGGTATGAGCGAACGTGCTCCAAGTAATCGTGCCTGTGTCCATGTGACGTCTTGCTGATCTGGGTTGAGCTAGTCTACGAGGGGGAACCGGCCTTTGTTCGCAATCGGCCTTGCTCCGTGACCGTCAGCCATGTCTGCCTCCCCGAACGGTTTGGTATGCTTCACCAACTGCCTCCTCCCGAGGGAGGACGGTAGTCTGTTGGAGAAAGACTTGTGGATTGACGAACGCCGTGGCGTTATCTTGGATGCGCAGGTGGGTCCAAGATACCTGGTCCCGAGTACCTACTGCTCTGAACGCGTGGCATATAGAAAACGTTCTTCCTGAGGCGCGAGAGACCAGACAAGGTCATTGATTTGGGCGGGAACATCCTGAGGTGAATGTCTGGTTGCCGAGTCCGTTGCCCCGAGTCACTCACAGCCGCGTTCACAGTCCAGGGTACATTGACATTCAGATTAATGGCGGATTCGGGTTCGACTTTTCCGTCTACGAGGGCAACGATCAAACATACCGCGACGGCCTCCAACTGGTCGCAGAACGCATCACCGAGACGGGCGTTACAGCGCTCGTCCCGACGATCATCGTACGTGCCAGCCGGTCTGTCGAGTTCCGCCTCCTCAGAATAGAAATTCCCCTTTTTAGACACAGGAGAAATCGCTTTATCCGAAGCTACTCCATCTCTTGCGGCCGTGGTCTCCTCCCGCTGCTGCACACTTGCTGGGTTGGCATGCCGAAGGGCCCTTTTTGCAGCTTGCAAAGCGTGGCGCACACGCTCCCCCGTTGATCGTTTCTGCGCCGAATGGATTCAGCTCCTTCGAGTCCACCTATGGCTCGGAGAGCCTGGTAGAGACCGAGGATTGGCTTATGGGAGGCGACACTAGCCAGGACACCGTCGGCGTCCGCATGATCACAGCTGCGCCCGAAGTTGACGGGGTGATGGCAGCCATCGCTACAGCGAGCAAACGAGGTATCTGTTTCAACATTGGTCACAGGTAATTTTTTTATCCACGCCCACAGACTATATGCGCTCAATCCATGCAGTATCTGCTCCACAGATGTAGCCACGGCGGCAGTCCGAAACGGTGCTCGGTGCATCACCCACTTGTTCAATGCGATGCCTCAACTGCACCACCGAGATCCCTCCATCATCGGTCTGCTCGGTGCCTCGCCCTACACCCCTTCTTGCCCAGCATCCGACTTTGCCCCGTTTCCGACTACTCCGGTCAAGTCAGGGTCTTCCTTGGGGAGGACTCCCTACGCGTCGGAGGCGTTTGATGAGCTTCAGACGCCACCTGGGACACCAATAAAGCGTGATGTCAGACAGCCATCCACACTTGGACAGACTCCATTCGAGAGACCTTTCTACGAGATCATCGTGGATGGCATTCACTCCCACCCGAACTCTGTCAGGGTATGCACAACATCGCATATATGTCTAGTAATCTACGTACTCAAGCTACTCTTTTCAAGTTGGCATACTCTGCACATCCCGACGGGTGCATCTTGATCACGGACGGTAACACGGTTTCTCCGTAGCATCCCAGAGAATGAGAGCTGAATTGCATCGTGCGTAGCGATGAGGATACTCGATCCTCACTTGAAAGACGGCATTCACGAGTGGCGCGACGGTCGCCGCTTGTTCAAGGAGGGCGACAAGCTCTATCTAGAAGGTACCACGACGCTCGCTGGGAGGTTCGTTCTTTACCGTGTCGTTTGCGTCGAGTTCACCTCCCTCACCGATTTTTACCCCCCTCAGCGTCGTCACCTTGGACAAGTGTGTTCGCAACTTTGTGCAATTTACGGGCTGCTCGCTCGGCGAAGCGATCAAGTGCGCGACATTGAATCCGGCCAAGTGAGTACGCGTTTGCTTGGCATATCTGGCGTGCACTCTTGGTGGCAACGGCGGTGCTCATGTGTTCGACCTACTTTGTAGATGCCTTGGGATCGAGAACAAGAAGGGTTCCCTCAGGCCCGGTGCAGACGCCGACTTGGTCGTTCTCGACCGTCGAGGCAAGGTTCTCAGCACGTGGGTCAAAGGTAAGAAGGTATGGGAGAAGAAGTGATGCGTCCGGAGTGGCGGGATGAATCGAAAGGACGAATTGTCTATGACGAATCGAAATGTCATGTGTCAAAGGGCACGAATGGTTATTCGAAATTAGAATTAGATATTCCAGAAGCGCTGTAAGTTGGCAGTTGCGAGCCCGTTGCGCTTGCCGGGGAACGTGGAGTTTGATGTTGGCATAGTCCGATTAACAATGACCATGTCAAGTATGTATGTCACCGATCTAGACGAGACCGTTGTCGAACCCGGCTGTGAAAACGTCAATCAAAATGATATGACTCCCGCCTCACGCCAAGCGTATCCATGCAAGTGATAGTACAACAAGATTTACATACAACTACAATCGAGGAGGCGTGTCTCGAAAGATGACTGGTCAGTTGCCATTTACCAGCGCTACCCTCATACCTAGGCTCTGATGATGCGCTCGATAACGTCCAGCGCAGCCAACATCAAGCCATCGTTGAAGCGCGGCGCTGTTACCTGCAAGTTAATGGGCATGTCGGCGTATATCTCCGGTTCGTCTGTGGCAAATCGTGGGGTCAGGAATGGTTGATGGTGGTCCCACTCGTAAAAGAAAGAAAAACGTACATTGCTGGCGGTAGTACACGTCGTTTGGT
>JBBPLP010000239.1:0-33523 GCA_038089875.1 Fistulinella prunicolor
GCTTTTTGTTTTTGGATTAGTGCAAAACTTGCCCCATTTGGATAAAATTTTACTTTTGCACAAGGGGTCCACCAATCAGAAGTCTTTCCTGTGGAACGTAACGCATATAAACTTGCAACTTTCGACCGCTCGGTTATTTCACTTCAGGCGGTTTTGCAGATTGGCACGCTGAATCCAAAGTGACATACAACGATATGTTCCTGGGAACGTTGCATGCACGTCACACATTGATCCCACACACACATGATCCTGGGGTCGTTAGCCCTCACCCGAGAAAAAAGACGTTGACTGGAACGTACGGGCGACCGATGGATAATCGTTACATGCTGAAGGGTGCGCACAGTCCGTGGCTGTAGTAGAGGGAAGACGACCAATTTGGACAACTCCGTGTTCCAAGCATCCAGTGGTTACCGAAGAGGCGGCCGACAGAAAGGGCAGATTTCCAATGGGTCTCAGATGACTCGCGGAACCGCCACTCATGTTCCGTAAGCATCGCCTCCTGGTGTATCAAACAACTGTTGCTCGCCTGACTATACATACGCTCTTGACCGCAAAGTCGTGTCAGACGCAACGTCGGAAAGAGTATGGCTGTAATAAAGTTGACGCAATCAGCCCCCCCCCTCCGAGTTGGAGAGCTCATCGTGCATACCTGTCTTGGAGAAATCCAGATTCCGACGACGACGAATTACCGGTGACTGGTACACTACACAAGTGTATCTGTCCTGAGAACTTCATATATTGCCTAAATCAGGGCGCTCGAACGAATGACAATTGCGCACCTGTCATAAGATATTGAATGCAAGGTGCTGCAAGTTGAATCACCGCAGAGCTGTAATGCATGTCCTGGGTCCCTTTCTGAAGGGATCGGGGGTCCGACAGTAGGTGGTATCGACTCCTTAGAAGAGTCGATTGCCATTGCATTACCATCTATGTCGCTCTCGATCACTGTACTTTGTAAGTATACCGTACCTGACTCGTCTGTAAGCCCAAATGATGTATATGCCTATCCCTCTTACCACCGTTGCCGGGGAAGTCAAAATGATACGAACTGCATATTCAGCTTCCGTGGACTAGGAAACATCCATTCTGCCGAGCGGAATGGGGGTAAAATTGTTGGGCACCCAGTCCTTCAATGGAGTAGATGCGTCTGGGGTAAGCACACTTTGAAAAAAAGTCACAACTGCCATTCTCTGGGACGACGACCGACATCTCCGATCTTGAGGCCTTCCTGAACATGAGTGTCTGGAAGCTCATGTCGGCTCTGGCATCCACGACGGGTATCCCCAACCTGAGACAAGATGCCTCGTGTAGACGTCCTGTGGGGAGTAGGCTATGATGTTGAAGGCCTCGAGTTATGAACCTCGATCATTTATAACACTGAACTTACTGTAAATGTTGGCAGCAGTGGCAGTGGAAATGTTGATGTAGCAAGGGCATCAATGAGGCATGTGTACGGCGCACCGATCCCTCGTGTCGCCTGCTGGTACCCCTTGATTTAGTTCATTGCGTGTATAACCATGCCGGAGTTACCGAAAACCAAGGTCATCAAGTTGGGTTGAAGATAGTTAGTAGAGTTTGAGACCCATACTCCCTGCATGTTCAATTATGGTGAGTGAGTACTTGAGTATCCGACGCAGTACTGTCCGATTCGTGTACGCCACATGTCAGGGAGACGGTCTGTAACAAAAACGTGATTTCGGCGTGCATTCGTGATGCTGGCGGGGCTTGCTCTGATTTGGGGTATTCGGCTATCGTAAAGTTCCGAAGTTAGCGGTTTCGTTCATCATCGGCATCCCCAAAAGCCCATCGCAATGCGTTGACACGCTTTTTGTTTTTGGATTAGTGCAAAACCTGCCCCATTTGGATAAAATTTTACTTTTGCACAAGGGGTCCACCAATCAGAAGTCTGTCCTGCGGAACGTAACGCATAGTATAAACTTGCAACTTTCGACCGCTCGGTTATTTCACTTCAGGCGGTTTTGCAGATGATGTGGAAAGCAGATAGGCTGTCGCGAACTCACGTTTGGAATGCAGTGTCTTTGATAAGGATATGGCGACTTCCCAAGGACCGCAGACGCATAGAGGCAGGTCCGTGAATGCCTTGGCAAGCTTGGTTGCCAAGTCACGTGCTGGTGCGAGTCCTGGTACTTTTCCGGCTGGACTCGGCGACACAGGCCCCTACTACGACTGACTCAGAGTGCGGTTGCGCATGGCGGGCGGTGCTCGCACCTGGATACATAGTCCTTCAATGCCTGAGAAAATGTCTCTTCTCCATAACTCATAGGAGAAGTACACCAACTCATCGTCTACCGTCGGATGTCCAGTTTACCCCCGCTTCAACCGACACCGTGGGTTCTTGATGGCAGTCGCGATCCCCCCGTGTATACTCGGTCAGTTCTTACCCCACTTCATGTCACCATCGGACTGATTGCACCAACTTTCACCAGACCTTTGGTTGGCTCTGAGCTGGTCGCGCAAAGATATTGGAATGCTTGTGACGCGCAAGTAGTTTTCCGTTCACTGAATTGCATGACAATAATGACGAGTCACGGGGATATCACTTACCAACAGAGATGGCGAAGTCTGTATCGGTGTCAACTTTAACTCTCCACTGGGGATAGAAGAGCTAAGAGAACGGGCTCGCGGAGCGCTCGATAAACTTCGGTGAGAACGTATTCACATTTGTTTTACGCTTGTCGCAAGTCCAATGCTAACTCCTACTTCCATGCGCTAGCTTTGTTTGTCCTATCATTGCCTGCACCGTAGAAGACGTCATATCCCCCCGATGGGTATACACTCCATCCGCTGATCGCGAAGCGTGGCTTAATCTGGCTCTTGTCGTCGAAGAACGAGGAGTATCTCTGAACTCATCCGAGTTCGTACAGCGCATCAAATTCAAACGACTCCCCTACATAGATGGGAATGGTACTACCACTCTCCTCAGGGCTTACCTGCTTACGGCCTCGAAAGAGGGTGGCGAGCAATACGGCCTATACTTCCATGGATCCCACACAATCATTGACGCGAGGCCTGCACTCCATGCACTGAATTTGATGTGCGAATGGATATCCGGTGAGGGTATGGAGGTCAGAATTGAACCTTCTGAGGAATGGAAAAACCTTCCTGTCGATCCAGTCACTGCAACTGGGGGGCCACCTGAAGAATGGGAAACGACCGGAGCGAGGCTTCTGCAGGAGTTTGCAGAGCAGAGCGCTCGAACGGTGGTAAGCTCGATTCCAATTTGCTCATTCTTTCGCCCTGCTCCGATAGTGAATGACATAGAGTATATCCTAGCCTTGCCACACCCTGACTCCTCCGACCCGCCCATTAAACATGTCCGATCTTCCATTACATTATACCATCAGTGTATCGGAGTCAGAAACTGCTGGGATCGTTTCGCGGGCGAAAATTTTGGGGATCTCGGTTTCAGCGCTATTCCACGCTGCATATTGTTTAGCTCAAGTCAATATGAACCCAATCCCCGAAGCGACGGAGGTCGATTTTCCATCTACCACGACAATGTAAGCAATACATTAATCAAATTCTTTTATGTTGTTTAACATCAGTTCATATGTTGTTGCTCGATTCCTCGATACCCTCTTTCAGCGCCTCACTCGAACGCTATATGAAACCGCCCGTCGATCCGAGGACACATTTCATATCGTCCTTCACTCTGGTGCCATTGCGCTTCTCGATGACTCGGCCGTTGATGGAACACGGCGAGAAAGCTAGATTGATCATGACAGCAAAGATGCTCCAGGAACGCTTGGACAGATACTTAGCTGATCCTTGTTTGCCTATTCTAGTAGTGGCAACGGGAAACAAGTTACCAACTAGGGCGGAACAGGATGACGACACCAAGCCCGCGGGTCAGGTGGAAGCGGAGCAAGCACCAACATCACCATGGAGTTGTGTTTTCAACAACTTGGGCGTGGTGGAAAAGGAACTGCGGACCCAACACGGAAGGATCGCCGTCGGGAGCATGTGCATTGGAATTCGACTGAGGACATTCATGTAAGGCGTTCGCGATGTCTGTCCTGCCCGCCCACGGTGTGACAAACGTTTTACAGGACGGTTTACATGTGGACAATGCATTCTAAATTCCACTTTCAAGTTCATGTAGGTCACTTTATGAGCCATCTCTTTGCTATCCTCCAGTCAATCGCTCGTCTGTTGTTCTAACATACCGGTATGTCAGGGTGCGACTGCTTGGGGCGAAGACTGCATAAAAACACTGTTAGATGAAACGCTGAGGATTGGATCACTCGTTCTGGACGAATCAAGTTGAGCTTGAATCTTAGAACCTTCGTGTACGGAAAAGATCCGCGAAGATACCTTACATCCACCTCTGTTCCATTTTTTTTTGTAAATCTTTTCGCTCGCCAGCCTTCGTTTACACCAATTTGGGCGATATTGTGCCTACACTGCTCATCGTTCACGGCTAACGGCCTTGAGCGGTAGTTCATCGATGGGATGACGCGGACCCAAGCCTGTGACTGAGCATTCTACCTACCGGAATGTGCAACGAGGATCTCTCCTGTTCGACGAACGCTTGCTTAATACGCGTGACATGCCAGGTTAAAGATGACGACCGCGCTGTGGATCTCAAGTATAAGGGTATACAATGCGTCATTGTCGGACAATGATGTGGAACCCACGGTAGACGATCTTGTCCATCGTGCGACAGAGGCGGCAATGCACGTCTCTGATAGCCAATTTCTGAGTCAATTGGCACAGGACGTGGAGCGGTATATGCGAGAGTTCTCGCAATTTAACATGTGGGCGGACAGCCTGTAGGCTCAGAGCTACTAGTTCGATGGTACGAAGTCACATGGTTAACTATCCCCGTCGCACTTGATCAAATTTGTCTAGGTCATTGCCTTTGATTCCAGATGTTCCAATGGACGTGTATTCGGTACCGCAACCGGGGGCGAGCACTGGAGATGATTGAATATGAGCCCCTATCTCAGAAGTGGTGATTAAAAGATATTACCAAGGCGGCAGGACAACACTCATGTCTCGTTCGTTCTTCGAATTTCTCGACGATGGAAGTTTAAGCATGAGAACGAAATGGAGAACCCACATCGGAACGCTCCGTCGCTGTGGGCGTCGTGGTACGAAGGGAGCCCACATGCCTGCCGTCATCGATGACAATGCAGTTTCAATTGAGCGTGGCAGTACCGTGGCGTGGCACAAATAACACTAGAAGGTGACTTTGGCGCTTTCCGCGCACTGCATCTAAATTTCTGTCCAATTATACATGCTATTGAGTACTTTTACATCATATAAAACAACGTACAAGGCGCTACATTACTAGATAACGCCTCTATCTCTCCGTATGGGTCGTTCCCGAAAACCCAAAGGGAGTTAATTATTGGGGGTGGTGTGGGGTACAATATGACCAAAGACGGTCCGGGAGAGAAGGTGCTCAGAGTAGTATACCACCTTATGTTCATGGCTTTGGTGCGTTGGAACATGTGGGGAGTGAATGGGAAAAAGCCACAGTGAGCATGTATCCAAGCGGCGGAAGACACTAATGGGATGATACCCATCCACACAAAGAAGACGATAAGTTTCTTAGGGGAGAGATAGAAAGAAACTTGCCACTTGTGCATAAATGGTATTTGACGAAGACCGAGACACCAGGGAGATATGAGTGCAGATCAGTGTCTGGGCGAATGTGGCGCCGAGGCGCAGTGGACGGGAACAAGGGAGCAAGAAAGTATGGGATATGCACAATTCGTTGAGTCATGTGGTTCTATGTCGGTTTCGGTCGATGAGTTGGGCGGTGGCGTGATTTCTGGTTATCTACTCATGGGATAAGACTGACCAGCGGATCTGAAGAGGGATATCCTAGTACACGACAACCACATTCCAAATGATGTGCCTCATGGGCCGCACGCAAAGGTCCCAGCAGCGAGATGCTGACGGCACCGAGAAAGGACAGATTGGCACTGTTATGCCAAGGATGCTAAAAACGGTTGACATACGTGAGGAAACGGCCAGACGTGGACCCCACGTTTGAGAGGGGAACGGTGATGCCGATTCTCTGTAAGGGGATTAGATAAACCATGGAAGCAAATAAATAGACGTACCATAATCAGGATTAATCAATGACCAATAGCTGACGAAGTTTTATGAGTGACGGTGGCGGGAGAGAAGGGCAGACATGCCTGGTGTGAGAAAATGACTATAGAAACCAGGAGAACATGGGCGAGCAGTGGCAACTGCCAATCTCAGATTTTTATGAAACGCAGGATGTCCTTGCTCGAAAAGAAGCACGCACTTCGGCCCAGCGCCTACTCCAAATAGAACACTCATTTGGCGGACCTCGATCACCCCGTCGACGAATACAATTTGCGCCTTACGAGCATTACTCTGCCTCACAAGGGCGTTCAATACTGCCCCAAACCGCAATAGCATGGGACTCTAAGAAATCTGCGTGGGGCCACTATTCTGAGATCTGAGAGATACAAATAAAAAGCTACCAAGTTCACGAACTCTTGCCACCATATTCAGCTCCTCCGCCACCGGACAATTCTTCCAACTGGAATCCGGGCCATTTGCAATACTTGTTACAGATATACTCTTCCTTGAAACAAGCAACACCATTTTACAGATTGACTTCGCCGAACAGGGTCCTGCCCTGGTTAAGTCATCCCTAGAATCACATCAAAAAGTCAAGTGACATACCGTACATGAACTCAAACTTCATTGGGCCCACCATTAGTGAGACGAACATGAAAGGCACATCAGAAGTGTCGATGCACCATGGGGATGTGAGAGACACGCTGGGGGCATCGCTGGACGGACTTCTCCTAAGCAAGGAGCTTGAAGATCAACAGAGGGCACTCCAGATGACCTAGACGACCTGGGAGACGAAGATTGGGAAGTGGCGTGTCGATGAAATGAACACGCCAACTCGAGATACATCCAGGAGGCCACCTAGAGGTTCAGGAGGTGAATGGCGACATTGAGGACGATCAGAGGCAGCAAATCGAATGAATGCATCGATATCATGGGAATAGGTGTTGAAAGGCTGGAACAACGAGCAATACATGCTGGGACTCCAAATGAGTCAAAACGCAATTGCTAGCTGTAAAGCAGCCGAGTCAGCTCAAGCAGCACAAGGACAGGTCGACGAACATACCTGAGCCACCCAATCCGTTCAGCACAATCCAAGCAACCCGTCGAGCCCACACAATTGAAGCCTGGGCCTTGAGCCGTAGGAAGCCGGACGCTTTGCTTAGGCTTGGCTGAGCCTGAAAATCACTACTCAGATGGCACCGTAGGTCCTAAGGTGCAGTTTGACAGTGAGAGAGAGAGATCCACTTATCGTCAGTCCCAAACGACTTAGACATGTAGCGGCACTGTGGGACTCGGAGTCATCGACGAATGGAAGCAAGGTCGCACATGATGCATTGATGAGTGACTTGCAACCTGTGAGAATAAGGGACGGGTGATCGAGGTCCGCCGAATGAGCTTTTCCGTTTGGGGGTTTCGCCATGCACGATGCACGTGTCTTCTTGCATGTAAGACGCAATATGTGTGCACTCACGTTCCGTCGCCACCACGCCACCAATGGCCGGTCGACCTCGGTGCCTGTTTGCAGCAGCAACCAAAATTACCATAATAACATCACATTACAGAGTAGATAAATGGCCAGAAAACTCAGTCCCAGCCTCTTCGTCGTTACATCCCACACTCATAGTACGCTATGATGTCCTCAATTCCCTACACAATGGTGCTAGGGTATGCCATTGTCTTCGTTACCCTTCTGTTATCTGACATATGCTTCTGCAGTTCAATAGATGTACAAATCGATCTCTCCCAGCCACTAGATCTCACCGGCAAGCTCAAGTTGGCTCGTATCACTGGAACTGGTCCTTTAAGTGTCGTGTATCGGTGCTCGTACTATGCACAGGACATGGATGTCAGTGTGTTTATACTCTGACTTTGCTCGAGTTTTACTTGAATCCCTTGTGTTCAGGTCGCAGCTAAGGTTATTATCCTTCCTCGTGGCTTCCGCCCAACCGAAAAGGAAGAGTTTATGCGAGTAAGTGAGCATCTGCTTTGCGTTTTGTTTACTTTTAACGCAGGCTTAGAAGGTGCAACATGAGTTAGAAATCTGGAAAAAACTAAAGCATCCCAACATTATCCCGCTTCTGGGGATGGCAAATGGGTATGACTTCGGGTCTGATTATCCATGCAAAATCACAGCCTGGATGACTCATGGAACGCTCTTCGAATACATGAAACGGTCCGGAGCCAAATTATCCCGTGTTGAGCGCATCCAACTGGTGAGTAGGATACATTTTTTTCGAGTTTGAAAATGATTGGCCGCTGTCATAGGTGAAAGGATCAGTTGCCGGAGTAGACTATCGTATGTTTACCTATTTCAGTTCATCGGTCTTTAAGTGACATCATTCCATAGTGCACTCACAAGGCATTCTTCATGGGAATCTGCACCCTGTGGGTTACATCACCTGTTTACGATGATGCTCGTCAGATTCACCCGACTTGCAGGGCAATATTTTGATTGATGGCGGGCATAACCCACAGCTCATCGACTTTACTCTCCGCCCGGGATCGGTTCAACTTTCAGGCCCGGTGTTGTGGACTGCACCAGAATCTCTATATCCAGAATTGTACCTAAACCTCGGGTTTCAAGCGACACTACAAACCGACATTTACTCTCTTGGCAGCATCATGCTTTTTGTATGTCGTCTTTGTCGATTTCTGTGCTCAACTCCTCAATCATGCCTACAGATCCTTTCAGGGCAATATCCTTGGCAAAACAGGGGGGAAGCCGAAAACAAACTGAAGAAACTCCAGAACCCACCACGCCCAGTGTGGCCAGCCAATATTCCGGACGGTGCATGGGACTTCATTAAACACTGCTGGTCCCCGCGAGATCCGGGAAATCGGCCGTCAGCCGAAGAAGTATTGTCATTCTCCACAGACAGACTCGAGAAATTATACCGGCCAAAGTATGTGATACATAAGATCTCCCTGCCACTGCCTGACCGTCAATCGCAGTCCTGCATCTGACGCCAACGTCGTACTATTTGGTGCCCTTGGATCAGGGAAGAGTTCGCTCATCAATCTTCTAGCCGAGAAGGAGGTTGCACAGATCTCCTCGGGTGTAGAGCCATGTACCATGAGACCCAGATCGTACCAGATTTCCATCGACGGAAACCAGATCCGGCTGTGGGACACAATGGGATTCTTCCTTGCGCACGGGCCCGGACCCGCCAACCATCTTTTACCTTACGAACAGGCACATGCTGTCCTGCGAAACCTCTCTGAGGTGTCAACCTGATCATTATCTGTGCGCCCAAGGGCATTATTACCCCTTCACTTCGCCGCCTTTATTGGTTGATCAATGATTTTTTCTACGGCGGTCGCGCCCCAATAGCCTTCGTCGTGACTCACTTTGACACACCCGACGAAGAGTGGTGGGAACGCAACGAACGTGACATCGCTCAACGGACCAGCATTCCCGTTCAATCTATCCCACATGTATGCGTTACAACGGATCCGAGTGGCCATCTTCAATCCAAACATGCCCTGAAAGAACTCTTGCAAAATCACGCCACTGTTTCCCCCATCCCACTGCGGCGTGATCTCTTGTCGTACACGACAGCCTCTCTCGACCTCACTGCCCAGTGCAGATTGACCAGTTCGGAGGCTACGGCACTAGTGAAGACGTTTAGGGGGCCACTACATGTGTTCAACGTTGTTTTCTTTGGAGACACAGGAACCGGAACGAGCGAAATTCTCAATCTCATTGCTGGGCATCCCGAGGCGGAGATCAGCCCAGGGGCAACAACTTACGCCCATTCATACAAGCTCAGCACGGGAATGCAGCAATTCCGCATCTGGGATCCCATGGGCGTCCACGTTCAGGACGGAGGTCTAGAGAATGTCTGTCGGCTTGTTCGTGACTTATCTAACGAGGGCGGTGTTGACTTGCTCGTGTTTTGCAAGAGATGTGGAGGACTTACCGCGGAGGAGATGAGTGGTTACAGGCTGGTTGAAGAAATACTTTGTAAAGGCCAAGCCCCGGTCGCAATCGTCGTTACTCACGTCGAATCGCCGTATCCTGCGGAGAAATGGTGGGAGACGAACGGCAAGGATCTTGTGAAGTCCATTGGCGGGAATGTGATTGGCCATTCATGCATACCATCGTTTGCAAATTTAGACAATTCGCTCGGCGTCCAACTCGACGAAATGCGAGTGGAGTCTAGATTATCCATCGAAGCTATGCTCGAGGATTGCGTCCGCTCTCGCAATGCCGGGCTTTCAAGGGCGAAATCGCATATTGTTTTCCTCCCAAAGGCGCTAAGGAAATATGCAGCATATCGAAAGAAGATGATCGTCGAAAACCTTACAGCTCACTGTGGGTTTACAAGGGGGCAGACCGACTCGGAAACTCGTCTTGTCTGAAGCGTAGCTTAGGTAACCACTGTTTGTGTATATTTATTTTCCCTTCTTGGTTAGACCAAGTTGACCCGTTTCTGTTGACGACAATGGTAGCTTTTGCCAAAACCGCAGCAAGGGAGAAATGCCCACCGTTTCATCTGATCTGGAGCTAGGCCCCACGCGCACTGGACAGTTTCCAGTTTGGAGGGGCTGTGCGTGTGGTATGTGCCAGTGGTGCTGGTGTCACTGGCGGAGGAACCGAGCGAAGGGGTCGGCGAGGACGCATCACGCAATATGAATTGGGCGAGAGTGCCGTGGGTGAGTGCCTCAGTGCGAGGCGAGGGCATGCGAGCGAGCGCAAGTCAGAACCCGCTCAAAACATGAGTAAAGGAGGCGGATGACACAAGGAAAGAAAGTTTGAAAGCGCCCGCCATACGTACCTCATTGTGAGAAAGAGCGGGCGAGGGTGACTGAATTAACATCTTCTGTTGGCATGACCGAGCATACCAACTCTGTCAGAAATAAATGCCATCGTATTCTCAGGTTGCCTCCCCCACCGGCGTTGGCACTGTGTTGACACCTGTACACTCTAGCAGATGTTTCCTGTTTGTATCCGCTTGGGTTAGAGCCATGCCGCAGTAATTCTGAAGTGACATGCAACGATATGTTGAGGAATGTTCCTGCGCTGCATGCATATCATACACTGATCCCACACGCACACGATCCTTCGGTTGTTAGTCCTCACCTGAAAAAAGGCGTCCACTGGAACGTACCGGCGATCGATGGAGGATTGTTATATGCTGAAGGCTGTGGTAGAGGGAAGTGCAATCAGTTCTCCCTCCGAGTTGGAGATCTCATCGTGCATAGCTGTCTTGGAAGATCCAGGTGTCTTAAATAACGAATCACCGGTGACTGGTACACTACACAAAGTGTATCTGTCTTTGAGGACTTTATATATCGCCTAAATTAGGGTGCTCGAAGCGAGTGATAACTGGCACCTGTTATAAGACATTGAATACAAGGAAGATTCTGTGCTGCAAGACGAACCACTGCGGAACTGTAATATATGTCCGACTCCCTGCAACCTTGGGTCCCTTTCTGAAGAGTCGATTCTCATTGCGTTGCCATCCATATCACTATGGATCGCTGTACTTTGCAAGTACACCATACCTGACTCGTCAGTTAGCTCAATTGATGTATGTTCATCAGACATGCCTGTGATCTTACCCTCGTTGCTGAGGAAGTCGAAATGATACATACGACCTGCGCATTCAGCTTCCGGGGACTAGGAAATATCCCTTCCGCCGAACAGAATGGCAAGCCCCTCGATGATGAGTCTGGGGTAAGTACACTTCGAAAGAAAGTCAAAACTCACATTCTCTGGGACGACGACTCGCCAACGTTTCCGATCTTGAGCCCTTCCCGAACATAGGTAGATGGAAGGCTCACGTCGGGTTCTGGTATCCACAACGGGTATCCGCGACCTGAGACAAGATGCCTCGCGTAGACGTCCTGTGGGGAGTAGGCTATGATGTTGAAGGCCTCGAGTTATGAACCTCAATCATTTATAACACTGAACTTACTGTAAATGTTGGCAGCAGTGGCAGTGGAAATGTTGATGTAGCAAGGGCATCAATGAGACACGTGTACGACGCACCGATCCCTCGTGTAGCCTGCTGGTACCCCTTGATTTAGTTCATTGTGTGTATAACCATGCCGGAGTTACCGAAAACCAAGGTTATCGAGTTGGGTTGAAGATAGTTAGTAGAGTTTGAGACCCATACTCCCTGTATGTTCAATTATGGTGAGTGAGTACTTGAGTATCCGACGCAGTACTGTCCGATTCGTGTACGCCACATGTCAGGGAGACGGTCCGTAACAAAAACGTGGTTTCGGCGTGCATTCGTGATGCTGGCAGGGCTTGCTCTGATTTGGGTGTTCGGCTATCGTAAACCTCCGAAGTTAGCGGTTTCGTTCATGTGGAAAGCAGATAGGCTGTCGCGAACTCACGTTTGGAATGCAGTGTCTTTGATAAGGATATGGCGACTTCCCAAGGACTGCAGACGCATAGAGGCAGGTCCGTGAATGCCTTGTTATCCCGGATCTCCTCAACTACGGTGTCGTTGCTCGCTAGCGGCTTAACAGCCTCTGTCTCTGCCACAGAAAATGGCTCTTTTGTTCTTTGCTAGATTTACGACTCGACTAGATGGCGAAGATCTTGCGGAGAATAAATGGAGCTGGATGTTGACACTGACTTCCTCTCCGAGCAGAGATCTCCTCAAATTATCCATGCGTTCCTGTTTACCAGGGTCCGACATGCGGGGAAATGGCAAGAGAAAAGGGAAGCCCGGCTGATAATTACTTCACTTCTTATCGTCCGATCTTGTGTTTAGCCAGCAATGACGGTAACTCAGCCAAGTTACGTTCGGCGACCTAGGATGGGTCCCACGATGCACCATCGATATCTAAACGAAGAAAAGGAGCCCGTGTACGTACTAAACCGATGATGTGAGCACATACAAGTACGGTAGAACTTCTGGAAGAATGACCATCTCTGAATCATGCCGTGTTAACCCGCTGACAGAAGCCAAGCTGGAACTGTAAGAGAAAGCAGGGCATTTGGCAAGCTTGGTTGCCAAGTCACGTGCTGGTGCGAGTGCTGGTACTTTTCTGGCCGGACTCGACAGGCGACTGACTCACAGTGCGGTTGCGCATGATGGGGGGCGGTGCTCGCACCTGGATACATAGTCCTGCAATGCCTGAGAAAATGTCTCTTCTCCATAACTCATAGGAGAAGTACACCAACTCATCGTCTACCGTCGGATGTCCAGTTTACCCCCGCTCCAACCGACACCATGGATTCTTGATGGCAGTCGCGATCCCCCCGTGTATACTCGGTCAGCTCTTACCCCACTTCATATCACCATAAGACTGACTGCGCCCACTTTTACCAGACCTTTGGTTGGCTCCGAGCTTGCCATGCAAAGACATTGGGATGCTTTTGACGCGCAAGTAGTTTTTTGTTCACTGAATTGCATGGCAATAATGACGAGTCACGGGAATATCACTTACCAACAGAGATGGCGAAGTCTGTATCGGTGTCAACTTTAACTCTCCACTGGGGACAGAAGAGCTGAAAGAACGGATTCGCGGAGCGCTCGATAAACTTCGGTGAGAACGTTTTCGCATTTGTTTTATGCCTGTCGCGAGTCGGATGCTAACTCCTACTTCCATGCGCTAGCTTTGTTTGTCCTATCATTGCGTGTACCGTAGAAGACGTCATATCCCCCCGATGGGTATATACCCCATCCGCTGATCGCGAAGCGTGGCTTAATCTGGCTCTTGTCGTCGAAGAACGAGGAGTATCTCTGAACTCATCCGAGTTCGTACAGCGCATCAAATTCAAACGACTCCCCTACACAGATGGGAATGGTACTACCACTCTCCTCAGAGCTTACCTGCTCACGGCCTCGAAAGAGGGTGGCGATAACAGCGAAAAATACGGCCTATATTTCCACGGACCTCACACGATCATCGACGCAGGGCCTGCGCTTCACGCACTAAATTTGATGTGCGAATGGATATCCGGTGAGGGCATGGATGTCAGAATCGAACCTTCTGAAGAATGGAAAAACCTTCCTGTCGATCCGATTACCGCAACTGGAGGGCCGTCTGAAGAATGGGGAACGACCGGAGCGAGACTTTTGCAGGAGCTTGCGGAGCAAAGCGCTCGAACGGTGGTGAGTTTGATCCCAGTCGACTTGTACTCCCATCCTGCTCGATAGTTGTGAATGACATGGAGGATAACCTAGCCTTGCCACACCTTGGCTCCTCCAACCCACCCATTAAACATGTCCGACATTCCCTTCCATTATACAATCAGTGCATCGGAGTTAGACACGGCTGGGATCGTTTCGCAGGCGAAAAAGCTAGGAATTTCGGTTTCGGCGCTATTCCACGCCGCACATTGCTTAGCGCAAGTCAAGATGAACCCAATCCCCGAAACGACGGAGGTCGATTTTTCATCTGCTACGACAGTGTAAGTAATACGTTTACCAAACACTTATGTATGTTGTTTGACATCAGCTGATATTTCGTCACTCGATCCCTCGATACTCTCTTTCAGTGCCTCACTCGAACGCTATATGAAACCGCCCATCGACCCGAGGACACATTTCATATCGTCCTTCACTGTGGTGCCATTGCGCTTCTCGATGACTCGGCCATTGATGGAGCATGGCGAGAAGGCTCAATTGATCATGACAGCGAAGATGCTCCAGGAACGCTTGGACAGATACTTATCTGATCCTTGTTTGCCTATTCTAGTAGTGGCGACGGCGAACAAGTTACCAACTGGGGAAGAACAGGATGACGACACCAAGCTTGCGAGCCAGGCGGAAACAGAGCAGGCACCAACCTCGGCATGGTGTTGTGCTTTCAACAACTTGGGCGTAGTTGAGAAGAAGCTGCGGGCGCAACACGGAAGGATTTCCGTTGGGAGTATGTGCGTCGGAGTTCGATTGAGGACGTTCATGTAAGGGATTCACGGTGTTTACGCCAGCCTGCGCACAATGTGACAAACATTTCACAGGACGGTTCACATGTGGACAATGCATTCTAAATTTCACTTTCAAGTTCAGGTATATCGCTTCACGAGTTATCTCTACTGTTATGTTCCTTTTGTTCTAACATATTGGATTATCAGGGTGCGACTGCTTGGGGCGAAGACTGCATAAAAACGCTGTTAGATGAAACGCTGAGGATTGGATCACTCGTTCTGGACGAATCTTGAAACTTAGGGCCCGAAGGTGTCGAAAAGCATTCATCGAGGTGGAATTGTACATCATATCTGTCTCTGTTGTATTCTTTACTCCTTTACCAGCTTTTCCTGCAAATATTCCAAGTGTGTGGTTCCGCGTTAACTATGTATCTCAACGTTGCCGTCGCCTTCGATTAGTACCTCTGTCCGATTCTATATGCTAAGGTGCTCGAGCGTATAAAATAACATGCGAGACGATATGTAAGATAATGCCCTATCTCTAATTGTGGGTACATGCAGCAGGCACGCGCAACGCGCATTCCCAACAACCCCGAAGGGAGTTAAAGCGTTAATAACTGGTGCCCGTCACCACCAGACCAGGGCTGTGCTAGGACAACAAACGAATACAAGACGGTGTTCAAAATGAGAAACCGCTTCTGTAGCTGGCGCCTTCGCTGATCGTGGCTCTGGGGAATTGGGAGATCTGCGAGAAGTGAATAGGAAAGAGTATCAGTGAGCATGTATCCAAGCAGAGGAAGAAAGAGAGGGGGGTGCACCCGAACGAGCCCCAACGCAGGCGGGCTGGTAGTTAACCAACACGGCGGTGGCCACTAGCATCTGCCCGTAGAGTGTGACGAAATATGGTCAGGATCCCTCTGAGGGGGGAAGGAGATTCGCCATGCATGGGTGAAGGAGAGATATGAACCAGGACGACGGAATGGGCGACAACCTGGCGCGCCCATTCGTGGAGTCTGCCCGTGACCGTACTCGCGTGGAAAATCAGAGTCCATTGTTGGTGTTTTCGTGGGCCGTCTCTGCGGGCATCGCCAGGGGACCAAATTCTGCATCACATTTGCTTGCCCCAACACTCCCGCCGGCGTGCCGTTTCGTCCACAGGGTCCAACCGTGTGGGTGTATGTACCATCCATACATCTCCGAATACCCGATCATTGACGGAGCAAACGGGTCGATAAATCCTGCGAACACTACGTCATATAAATGCGATTGTCCCATGTTTCGATGGCTTTGCCCTCACTCTTGGCAGTGTCTTGGTTATCATGCTACCTTTAACCTTGCCCACCTTGGCATGTCCACCTTTATCCCATAGTTTCATATCTCCCTCTTCCAATAGACCGAGAGCGAGTAAGGTGAGTGGGATATTATGCGGACCCAGCATTATCCAAGGATCGGTCCCCCCCGTTCGGAGCGACGGCTGGGGGAACACAGAAAAGAGGTCGACAAGGGATGAGGAGAGGAAAGCAAGGGGGATAGTAGGGGTCTACACAGTGAGGGAAAGATGGGAGGATCGTGTAGTATGTTGGCCCCGTGGTGGTGGGAAATGGGTCGTGACTTCAAAGGGTGATGAGCATGACAGGGATGCGGGTGTGGACCCACAATCTCAGGCTCAGCGGAGAGTTCGGTGTGACGGGTTCAGACCAAAGTATGATCGTATTTTCTGAGTCAGCGACGGTCGATCTGAGCTGTCCCCGCCGTCGGACAGGTGGCCTGGTGATATAGGCATACAGAGGGGTGAGGACAGATATGCATATGTGGGCGGGCGCAACGTCCGAAGCGTGGAGGGAGGCAGGAGCATATGGATTGGATCATGCGGTTCGATGTTGACTTCAGATTCGTGTGGGTCGACGGTGACACGCATGAGTGTAAAACACTCATCGACCTCGTCAATGTTGCAATACATCGTGGACGCAGGGTAGACAACTCCGGCTCATCTACCCACAAGAAGAGATGGATGCTGTAAGACCAACGGAGCTGGAGAAGGATTCTTTAGTATGCAAGAAGCGAGTTCTGAATGGCCATGTACCTCATGGGCCATATACCAAGTCTCAGGTAACAATTCCAGTGGATGTCGGAAAAAGATGCATCCCCATTCCAAGAGCCGAAAATATGTCTGAGAGGAATGGCTGAATACAGCGTCAACGGTGTTGTCTGGTCCTCATTTGAGAGGGGGAACGTTGATGGCGATGGTGATGGATTGCACAAGTGCGACAGAAACAGGAGCATGGGTGTCGCGGTGGCAAAGTTTCTGGAAAAGGATAAGGTACAGTAATCCATGGGATGAGAGAAATGGACGTACAGTTTGAGATCATTTTAGACGGGATGCCCGAGCAAACCGGTACCCAACGACTGCGAAAGGTTGGCGAGAGTGGTAAAGGAGACAGGAATAACAATGACCGGTGAGGTTTGGCTGTTGGCGGCGTGAACATACAGCAATGAGATAAAAGAATAGACATTACCTGATAAGCGACTAAAGATAAGAAGTAGGTAGGAGAGTCAGGCGAGCGTGGGAGAGATCGCGGAAGGTGGGTTCAGGGCAACGGAGGAAAAAAAAACAGAGGCAGTGAAGGGAAGCGGCGGTGGGTGACGGAAAATGACGCTACATGTATACAGTCGACTCTGTAATAACCCATACCCCTTGGGATAAGCCCAGAGGTATGGGTTACCGAGAGTATGGGGTATGCCTCGGCACTCGGATATCACCATATAATGTATGATTTTCAAAAATAATGATTATTGGTGGTCGTCGCACATCACAAAAGGCAACATTAAGGTGACGAGCATGTTGAACGGACGTCTAATACAATACGACACGGAAGAAACTTGGCAGTTGAATGCCAACACAATCATGATAGAGTATGCAAAATAAAACGACTGCCAATAATTTGAAGGACTCGGAATTGGCCGTTGAGGGCCATTAGGCTGTGCGCTCGGCCATCATGAGCCTAATGCTTGGGTTCGAAAAAGTCAGTCACTTTCATGTCCTTCATACCACGTCGCATCTCCGAGTCCATAAACCTCGTCATCTTTCCAAATGGAGCCAGTGCCGACTCCAACTTGCGCGCGTATGGATCATCAAGCTCCTTGAGATACTTTCCCAATACCAACGCCGCTTGGAGTGCTTCAGTGCGGGTTGGACCTGGTTCAACAGGTTCCTCATCTGCATCCAACTCATCGCTACCAGCACTCCTTTCTCGAAATTCCCGCGCACCCATCACAGCCTCGTAGATATCTTCATCAGTCACTTCGAAGATATCATGTGTCTCGGCGGCCGGATTGAGAAGCTCCGAAATATTCATTCGGTTTAACGATTGCAGAATCCCGGTAGCCTCCAGATCGTCTAGTGCATCACTAACAGCCTTCTCAGCTTTCGTGATGGGATCGTCTGAGCCAGCATCTGGTAAGTTGGTAGGGTGTACCTTCCGTTCCTGGATCTGTGTGTGAAGCTTGAGTAAGCCTTGTTTCAAAACTTCGATGGGTTTCATGAGAAAAGAAGTCAAGAAGTTGAAGTTTTCGGGTCGTTCCTACCATCTTGGGAGGCTACAAACAAAGATTATATAATATTATTTCCTAATGGGGTAATATGTTTGGCTTAGCCGAGCACAGGTATGGGTTGTACTAACTAAAAAGTGATATGGGGTATGGGTTATAGGAGAGTATGGGTTACAGCACGAAATCCCTGCATACCAACTCGGGAAATTCAAGAACCCATGTGTTATGGAGAGTATGGGTTACAAGGTGTATGGGTTATTACAGAGTCGACTGTAGCATGAAAGAGAAGGTTTTTCGGGGGCCTTTCCGAGCATCTCGACCCTCGGGGAAGGGCGAACCGAAGTAACGGATTCAACACATATAGCTATGTAGTAGGTGCTCTTTACCTCATTGGTCGCCGCACCACGGTAGGATTGCAGCAAGATCCGGCATGCGATGCTGGCCCGGAACTTCAAATGGCTCACTTACTCCCTATGCTTCTTTATCAATTATATCGCGTTATTGCACCTGCGCCGCATCTGGATTAATTGTTCATGCGCTAGTACAATCTCGGCTCGTCATATCCATCTCCTTTCGGATATTAGCCTTGGGTTTCCAAATGTCAATCACCTTGCATGAGGTATTGTCCAATAAAAAAACGAATATGCGAGTGTTGATGCGCTCCTGCCAACGCCTTGCTCTAACCACGCTGTTTTCCGAAATCACTGCATTCAAGGTGACATCACCACTGGAAAGCAGACAAATCTTAATTCTAGCTTCGTTGGCACACGCCATGTCACACCTTGATACCCTATAAAATGGTGCCAGTGTATGTTACCGCTTTGTCACTTTCTCTGCGCTGAAATGCTCCTCTGCACTGTAACAAATACACTTCAAGGTGATGCCTCCGAGCCACCAAATCTCACCGGCATGATTACGCTGGTTCGCATTGCTGGAGCTGGCTCTCTGAGTGTCGTGTATCGTTGCCTGTATGCAGAAAGAATTCAGGTCGGCACGGTTCCACTTAAGCCCCGCTCAAGATTTCACTTATACTGCATGTGTTTAGGTCGCACTTAAGGCTATCATCTTCCCCCCTGGCTTTGACCCAACCGCAAAGGGGAAGTTCATGCGAGTGAGCTGATCGCGATGTATCCGCTCTGCATTTTGTTCACCTTTAGCCTGGGTCTAGACAGTGAAACGCGAGCTTCAAATATGGAGAAATCTAAAACATCCCAATATTGTCCCCCTTCTGGGAACTGCATGCGGGAATGACTTCGGATCCGATTATCCCTGCATAGTTTCCGCGTGGATGATGCATGGAACGCTCTTTGATTATATGGAACAGCCTGGAACGAAGCCTTCGCTTTCTGATCGTATTCAACTTGTGAGTATCAACCATTTGTTTTCGTTCCCCTCTTACGAGTGACCGTTGTGGTCGCAGATCAAAGGGTCGGTTTCTGGACTGGAATATCGTAAGGTTACTAACTTTGGTCGTCGTGACTTTTACAATAATGTCCTCCAATAGTACACTCAGAAGACATCCCCCATGGCAATCTTCACCCCGTACGTCGTATCGGCTGATTGTAATGTCGACTCGTCATGTTTAGTATGATATCTGTAGGGCAACATCTTGATTGACAATGAACATAACGCGTGCCTGACCGACTGTGGATTCTCTCACACTCTCTATCCTGGCCGGGTGTTGTGGACTGCACCAGAATCACTGTATCCAGCATTGTACCCGACGCTTGGGTTTCAAGTCACGCTACGAAACGATGTCTACTCTCTTGGTAGCATTATCCTTTTCGTATGTTGGCTTTCATCGTTCCTTGAGTTCCACCGCAACCTTTAAATCGGGTCTCTAGATCCTTTCGGGAAAATGTCCTTGGAAAGACAGAGGGGAGGCCGAAAACAAACTGAAGGAATTCCAGAACCCACCACGCCCAGTGTGGCCTGCGAATATGCCGGACGGTGTTTGGTATTTCATTGAGCGATGCTGGTCCCCGCGGGATCCCGGAAATCGGCCGTCAGCACAGGAAGTGTTGTCGTTTTCCACGGACAGACTCGAGCAATTGTTGCGGCCACCGCCGAAGTAGGTTTATTTATGATTTCCTTTCCGGGCCCTGACGGTCGGTCTCAGTCCTGCATCAGAGATCAACGTCGTGCTTTTTGGTGCTCTCGGGTCTGGGAAGAGCTCAGTCATCAATCTTCTTGCCGGAAAGGAAGTCGCGCAGACATCCTCAGGTGTGGAGCCCTGTACCTTGGGTCCCAGATCGTACCAGATTTCCATCGACGGGAATCAGGTCTGGTTATGGGACACAATGGGATTCTTTCTTGCGCATGGGCCCGGACCCACCAGCCATCTTTTACCTTATGAACAGGCACATGCTGTCCTGCGAAACCTCTCGGAAGGCGTCAATATGATTCTCCTCTGCGCACCCAAGGGCATTATTACCCCTTCACTTCGTTGTCTTTATTGGTTGATCAACGACTTCTTCTATGGTGGTCGTGCCCCAATAGCTTTCGTCGTGACTCACTTTGACACACCTGACGAAGAGTGGTGGGGACGCAATGAACGTGTTATTACCCACCGAACCAGTATCCCCATCCAATCTATTCCACATGTATGCGTCACCACTGATCCAAATGGCTGCTATCAGTCCAAACATGCGCTGAAAGCACTTTTGCAAAGCTACGCCACCGGTCTCCCCCCGATTCCCCTACGCCATGATTTTTCGTCCTATACGACAGCCCCTCTTGACCTCTCTACTCAGTGTAGGCTGACCAGTTCGGAGGCTACGACACTAGTAGAGACGTTTTTGGAGCCACTACCACTGTACAACGTCGTTTTCTTTGGGGAAACAGGAGCCGGAACGAGCCAACTTCTCAATCTTATTGGGCAGCAATCTGTTGCGGAGACCGGTCCTGGGGCAATGACCTCCACTCGTTCTTACAGGCTCAGCACGGGGATGCAACAATTCCGCATCTGGGACGCCATGGGCGTAAACAAAGTTCGCGATTCGTACATGGGTGGTTTAGAGAATGCCTGTCAGCTTATTCGGGACTTGTCTGGTAGGGGTGGTGTTGACTTGCTCGTGTTTTGCAAGAGATACGGAGGGCTTACCTCGGAGGAGTTGAAGGGTTACAGGTTGATTGAAGAAATGCGTTGCAAAGGTCAAGTCCCGGTCGCGATCGTCGTTACTGACGTCGAATCGTCATATCCTGTGGAGAAATGGTGGGAGGCGGACGGCAAAGACCTCGTGAAGTCCATTGGCGGTGATGTGATCGGTCATTTATGCATACCGTCGCTCGCAAGGTCAGACGATTCGTTCGGTGTCGAACTCGACGAACTGCAAGTAGAATTTAGACTGGCCATTGAATCCATGCTCGAGGATTGCGTCCGATCTCGCAGCTACAGGCTTTCGAGGGCGAAAGCACGGATTGATTTCCTCTCGAGGGTGCTCGCCAGGAAATATGCAGCATACCAAAAGAAGATGAGCGTCGAAAACATCACAGCTCGCTGTGGTTCTACAAAGAAGCATGCCGAGAGATTCATCTAATCGTTCGTGTCTTGTTGGCTACTACTTTCTGTTTGTGTATATTTACTTCACTTTGTTGGATTTAAATTTATGTATATGAATCTAATTGGTCTAAGCTAAGCCTGCGCATCGAGAGCGACCGCCAGCGTCAGCCCCTTTTTACCTATGGTGTCATATCCCTGGCGGGATTTCAGTCACAGAAGGGCCCAGCATCCCTTCTTCAGACCGGTTCCTGTTGTCTCGCCAGGTACGTCGCTCATTTTCCCGCATCCGCAGTTTTCTCATGGACCGGTTCCTGTCGTCTCGCTAGCGAGTATCATTTTTGCGTACTACCTTGTATTCTTAGTCATCTATCTCAAAAGGGTCACGTCGCTGTGACTCGTTTCTTTGCTGGCTACCTCCCGCGCTACTCAGAGTGAAGGCCAATTAGTAATGTCAATGCAAGTTGGCAAAAGGCTGTGGCGCCACCCTTGCTTCTCACGCATAGACTTTATCCTCAGGCCATGCCGCCTCGTGCCTCTGCTTGCTTGGGCTCCCATCTTCACTTGACGTTTGTCGATAGTATCGACATCGTTGACTGGTATCACTAGTCACTTATGACACGGGCTCAGTCAAGATGGATCATCAAATCAAGAACGAAATTCAATGCGCTTACCGTTTTTCTGAAGGCTGGAGAAACCAATAAGAATAGGGCCGGTGGTAGACCTGGAACACAGCGGCGCACCCCGCACAACCGTTAGTCGAACATGGGACCAGTGACCACTTGCTTTAGTCCTTGGACATACGAGCCCCTGTTCTTGCCTCAACTTGGCATGTCCTATAGGGATTACGAGTAAAATTCACTAACCCCCGAATCATTAGATGAATGACGACTAGCAGGGATATCACCTACCAACAGAGATTGCAAAGTCTGCTCCGTGTCAACATTTTCATATTTGTTTCACTATAATCTGAAGCTAACCTCTACCTCCATGCACTAGCTTTGTTTGTCTTGTCATCGCCTGGGATGTCGTATCTCCTAGATGGGGTATACACTCCGTCCGATGATCGTAAATCATGGCTCAATCTGGCTCTTGTCGTCGAAGAACGAGGGCCGCTCAACCTATCCGAATTTATCGAGCGTATCAAATTCTGACGGCCCCGATGCAAACGGGAATGGTACTACCACTTACCTCAGGACTTACCTGCTTACGATCTTGAAAGAGGGTGGCGACAGCAGCGAGGAATGTAGCTCATACTTTCACGCGTCTCACGCAATCATCGATTGGGGACCTGAACTTTATGCACTAATCTTGACGTGCGAACAAATATCCGGTGAGCAAGTGCCGATTTTTGGTGGACATGTGTAACAAGGACTTGCTTGATTTGCAGAGAGCTATCTCCTTTGAGTTGAGAGAAATAGTCGACGTCGTAAGTGTTTGATTTGCTTCCTCTAACATTTGCATGTCACTCATGACTACTTATGCTTTTCGTGCTCAATTTATTGGCGCCATCAGTCGATTCCTGGGAAATTATTATTTTTTCTGTTGAAGTGATTGGTCATATATATTTCTCCTGCCAGCCTCTCGAACGGGCTATATACCGGCTTTTCCCTGCGAGAAGAGACTTTTTTCGTCAACTCGCTAAAACTGCTAAGGTTGGCCGTGTCAGAAATCACGTTCGGAAAGGTTTCATACGTCTCCGCGTGCAGCACTAGTGTCCATACACCAGGTTCTACTCAGGTCCACTCGCCCCAATGCTCCAATATGGCTTTTCATCTGCAGAAGCCAACCACGTGGGCGTTGTGTTTCACCAAGACGGTTGATGGTCGCGTGAATGCGTCGTGTAATGTCCCAAACAGGTCGGGTGATCTTCGCGGTCGATGCGTCTGCTTGCTCATTGAGTGTCGCATACGAGACTGCCCGTATTCCGACATCTTTACCTTACTCTTGGCATATCCTGGCCATCAAACTACTTTCGACCCCACCTCCGGCCTAAAACAACCATTGGGAAATCAAAGTGGGATACGACACCCGGCACTATCCAATAGCCCCTTGAATGGGATCAGTCTCTCTATTCAGAGAAACCGTTGGGCAGACAACACAAAAGAGGACAACAAGGGAAATGGCAAGGGGGGAGGAAAATCAGCTTGGAGAGAGAAACATGGGAGAGACGGGCGTTGGTCCCATGGTGTGAGGTGAACATTGAGCTCAGAGGAAGATGAAGATAAAAGAGGTGGGTGCAGAATCTTAAGCCTCAGCGGAGAGCTCGGGTTCTGACCGGAGCATGATCGCCTCTTACGTATCACTGCCGGCGATCTCGAGCTCGTCTTGTCCTCACTCTCGGACTGGTTGTCTAATGGTATAGGTACGACAGGGGAATGTGAGTGCAGATGTATGTCTGGGCCGTAACGTCCGAGGAGTGGCTGGAGGCAAGAAAGTAGGGGTCATATGCACAATCGTTGGGTTATGTGGCTCGATGTCGCTTTCGATTCCATAATCGATGAGTTGGACAGTGGTGTATGGTTCGATAGTAATACGCGTGAGCGTCAGCTGTTGATCGGCAGCATCAGTATCGCGATATAACACACCACGAGATGCCACCAGCATCGTAAAGGACGGATACATCATCATTCATGCCAAGATGCTGAACGACGAGATACGTGAGGGAACGGCCAGACATGGCGTGGACGGTGTGGTCTGGGCCTCATTTGGGAAGGGAACGGTGACGGTAGAAGCCAAGTTCACGGACATGGGCGCCACATCCTTGGCCAAGTTCCTCAAGGGGGCTAGGTAACCCATGGAAGGACAGACATGGACGTATGCTTGAGATTGTTTTAGAATGCCCTCGCAGCTGGTCTGGAATAGGCCAGTGAGAATGGTGAAGAAGACACGAATAACATGCCTGGTGAGGGAATGAATTTTTTAAAATTGGGGACAAGTGGGCCAAGTCATGCAGTGTGTGTGAAAGCCAGGCGAACGTAGTAGGCGTGATGGCGCCGGAGGGTGGTCTACGGCATGCGAACGATGTTGGCCAGAGGGGGTGGCGACGGAACGTGAGTGCACGCACAGAAACTACGTGAGCTGCTTTCCATACAGGCGAGTTGTGCGATACAAAGGGGCCGTGACGACAACCACTACTTGTGATGGATGCTATCTGCCTAATCATAAACGCAGCAAGGTATTCATATTCCAAACAGATTTGGGCTGGAAGATGCGTGGAATGGAATTCGAATTAATGCGTCTACGGAGATGAATGTTTGAACGCTAACCTAGAGTTGCGATGCAATGCACAAGGATGTGTGCACATGTGTAGAGACTGGCGGAGGAAGCACATACTTATGCGCACGGCGGGAAGGACAAGACATAATACACGTGCATCATGCATGCATGTGGTGGCAACCGAGTCGATGAAGGGAAATCTGGATATGAGGGTGAGGGTGGAGGTGTTGGAGATGATGGCAACTCTGAGATGCGGGAAACTTATCGGCATTAACGTGGTCATCAATCGCCTCGTTTGACCACGGGTACATGGGTCACCAAACGTCAATCCATGCATATCTCTTGGGGCGGCAGGTGGGTTAGTAAGCATGAACGAGCACAAACATGCGCGCAGACGTCAAGCAAGCTTGAGGCCTGAGGTGATGTACGTACGCGTGCAGCTTCAAGGCGAAAGTGGGTTCCGCGAACCCGAGGCGTGATATCGAACGGTAAACTCAGCATTGAAATTTTGAAAAACCAGCAATAATGACGGCTTACTACATTAAACAGCCGTGGATACCAGAAGGAAATGAATAGCAGAATCTCAGGAAGGACGGGAAATTGGAAAGGAAGTTACAGGTAAGGGAAGGAATGAAGATAGACACGAGGGGCAACCCTGATTACGTACATATGGAAGCGGTGAGGCATAGGGGTGAACCGCTCTACAGGAGGTCGAACCGGTAAGGCGAAACCGTGGGGTTGGGTGCCGAGTGGAGATGAATGCGGCAGGAACTAAAGAACTCACGGAGGAATTTGAAGAAATACCCGCGGAGGACTAGAGGTGGACTCTATGAACCGATCTGGGTGAAGACCATGCCAATCGGCTGTGTGGGGTCATCGGTCATTGATCGGCCGCAGACGAATTCGGCTCTGAGCGGTGGACGAGCGGGAATAGTATAGAAGAGGTATGCGATAAGCCTTGTAGGGAGGTTCACTTCGAGACGATGATTTCGGAAATGGCGTTATTGCTGTGAAAAGAGGGACAAAAATTAACGATCTGTATCGGAAGGCAACAAGTACTGTTGGGTTGCCAACTCACCTGGGGGTGAGCCACAATAATTACATAATTATGCCCAATACATACCTATCATCGATGCCGTAGACTGTGCCGACCCCGCATCATAGTATGGCACACATTTTCTATCTAGAAATCAACCCATCAGCATCGAGTATGAGTACTTCCCAGGAGTGAATCACCATCCCCTAGATCCAGCCCTTCTCGCTCACTGCACCATTAGCCAAACTCAATTAATTCACGGAGAAGGCTCGTCGCGCAACTGCGTTTGAGACGAGTAAACCAAAATGCGACAATGTCTTAGTAGCTGTGAGTTATGAACCTAGATGCTTGAAAAATTGACCTGATCCATCTCGCCCACCTTACCGAACTCAATTAATTCACGGAGACAGTTCATCAGGCGACTGCGTTTGGGATGGGTAATTTAATCAAATGGTGACAGTGTCTTGCTGTGATTATGAATATATATGAAGCGTTCCCAGTGCGCGTGTTCCACACAGCATTGCCACTCGGAAATTTACTATGTGGATCAACACCTATTGAATGCGTCATGCACAGGGTATTCAGAAATGATGCAGTATAAATAGCCGGAATACTCAGTTCTGGCTTCGTCGGCGCATCTTACACTCATAGTGCACTAGTATTGTGTTCTCAATTCCCCATACAATGGTGCCAGGGTATGCCATTGTCTTTGTTGCCTTTCTTTTCTCTGACGCTACGTTTCTGCAGTTTAACGGATGCACAAGTTGACCTCTTCCAGCTACCAGATCTCACCGGCGAACTCAAGTTGGTTCGTATTGCTGGAACTGGTTCTTTAAGTGTTGTGTACCGTTGCTCGTACTATGCACAGAGCATGGATGTAAGCATGTTTATGATCTGACTTTACTCAAGGTTTACCCGAATTATTTGTGTTCAGGTCGCAGTCAAGGCTATTACCTTTCCTCCTAGCTTCCACCAAACTGAAAAGGAAGAGTTACTGCGAGTATGTTGACGAAAATGCTCTGCTCTGCATCTTGTTCACTTTCGGTGTGAATTCAGAAAGTGAGACGTGAATTTGCCATATGGAGAAGATTGGAGCATCCCAACATTGTCCCGCTGCTGGGGACAGCATATGGCAAAGGGTTCGGATCCGATCTGCCTTGCATAGTCTCGAGGTGGATGAACAATGGAACGCTCTTCGAATACGTGAACCAGTCCGGAACCACACTATCACATGCTGAATGTATCCAACTGGTGAGTATGATGTCTTTTTTTCAGGCCTCGAAAATGACCAGCCGGTATCATAGGTCAAAGGATCGGTTGCCGGAGTAAACTATCGTACGTTTACCTATTCTAGCTTTTTAGTTTTTAAATGACATTATGCCGAAGTGCACGCACAAGGCATCTTTCATGGTCATCTGCACCCTGTGGGTTATATCACCTGTTTACGGTGATGCTCGTTAGACTGACCTGATTTTAGGGCAATATTTTGATTGATGACGGACATAACCCGCGCCTTATCGATTTTGCTCCCCGCCTGGGATTGGACCAACTTTCTCCAGGCCCGGTGTTATGGACTGCACCAGAATCGCTGTATCCAGATTTGTACCTAAAGCTCGAGTTTCAAGCGACGCTGCAAAACGACATTTACTCTCTTGGCAGCATCATGCTCTTTGTATGTTGTCTTTGTCGATTTCCATCCTCAACTCCTCAATCAATCTCACAGATCCTTTCGGGACAATATCCTTGGAAAAGCAGGGGGGATGCCGAAAACAAACTAAAGGAATTCCAGAACCCACCACGTCCAGTGTGGCCTGTGAATATTCCGGACGGTGTGTGGAACTTTATTGAACGATGCTGGTCCCCGCGAGATCCAGGAAATCGGCCGTCAGCCGAAGAAGTATTGTCATTCTCCACAGAAAGGCTCGAGCAATTATTTCGGCCAAAGTATGTTGATATATGGTTTCCTTGAAACGGCCTGACCATCGATTACAGCCCTGCATCCGACGTCAACGTCGTACTATTTGGCGCCCTTGGATCCGGGAAGAGCTCGATCGTCAATCTTTTGGCCGAGAAGGAAGTTGCACAGATATCCTCAGGAGCAGAGCCATGTACCATGAGACCCAGATCGTACCAGATTTCCATCGACGGAAACCAGATCCGGCTGTGGGACACAATGGGATTCTTCCTTGCGCACGGGCCCAGTTCCACCAGCCATCTTTTACCTTACGAACAAGCACATGCTGTCCTGCGAAACCTCCCTCAAGGTGTAAACTTGATCATCATCTGCGCGCCCAAGGGCATTATTACCCCTTCACTTCGCCGTCTTTATTGGTTGATCAATGATTTTTTCTACGGCGGTCGTGCCCCAATAGCTTTTGTCGTGACTCACTTTGACACCCCCGACGAGGAGTGGTGGGGACGCAATGAACGCGATATCGCTCAACGAACCAGTATCCCCGTGCAATCTATTCCGCATGCATGCGTCACAACGGATCCGACTGGTTATCTTCAATCCAAACATGTCCTGAAAGAACTTTTACAGAATTACGCCACCACTGTTTCCCCCATCCCCCTCCATCATGATTTCCTGTCGTATACGACAGCCTCTCTCGACCTCGTTGCTCAGTGTAGGTTGACCAGTTCGGAGGGTACGGCACTAGTGAAGACGTTTAGGGGGCCAATACCTGTATTCAACGTTGTTTTCTTTGGAGCCGGAACGAGCGAAATTCTCAATCTCATCACTGGGCATCCCGAGGTGGAGACCAGCCCAGGGGCGATAAGTTATGCCCGTTCTTACAGGCTCAGCACGGGGATGCAACAATTCTGCATCTGGGATCCCATGGGCGTCGACAAAGTCCACATTGACCACGGCTCGTACGTGGGAGGTCTAGAGAATGCCTGTCGACTTGTTCGCGACCTGGCTGACAAGAGTGGTGTCGACTTGCTCGTGTTTTGTAAGAGATGCGGAAGACTTACCGCGGAGGAAATCAGTGGTTACAGGCTGGTTGAAGAAATACTTTGCAAAGGCCAAGCCCCGGTCGCGGTCGTCGTTACTCACGTCGAATCGCGATATCCTGCGGAGAAATGGTGGGGGATGAACGGCAGGGATCTTGTGAAGTCTATTGGCGGGAATGTGATTAACCATTCATGCATACCATCACTTGCGGGTTCAAGCGATTCGCTCGGCGTCGAACTCGACGAAATGCGAGTGGAGTCTAGATTATCCATTGAAGCTATGCTCGAGGACTGCGTCCGCTCTCACAACGCCGGGCTTTCAAGGGCGAAATCACATATTAATTTTCTCCCAAAGGCGCTAACCAGGAAATATGCAGCATACCGAAAGAAGAGGACCGTCGAAAACGTTACAGCTCGCTGTGGGTTTACAAGGGGGCAAGCCGAGAGACTCGTCCAGTCGTACGACAGTACAATATTTGGTTAAGCGTGTTCATGTTGTCTGAAGTGTAACCACTGTTTGTGTATATTTGTTTTCCCTTCTTGGCTCTCCCAAGTTGGCACCTTTCCGTGAGCAATTATGTTGGCGGAAAAGGAATTTGTGTTCATGAACTTCGTTGAACGGGCCACAGTGGCAAAGCTTCTGCAAAGGAACACGGGAATCTGGTTCGACTATACTCAAGGGAGAATCCCATCGTGTCCCAGTGGAGCACGATGGATTCTCCCTTGCGCATGAGGGCCCCACCAGCCATCTTTTACCTTACGAACGGACGCATACTGTTCCGCGACTCATCATCCCCAAGGGGTGTCGACCTGACTCTCCTCTGCGCGCACAAGGGCATGATCGCCACTTGAATCACTTCGTCATCTCTACTAGCTAATCAACGACTTCTTCTACGGTGGCCGTGTCTCAATCGCCTTCGTCGTCACTCACTTTGACACACCCGACAAAGAGTGGTGGGAACGCAATAAACGTGACATCGCTCACCGAACCAGTATCCCCATCCAATCTATTCTACATCCAGCATCACCACGGATCCCGTCAGTCCAAACATGCGAGAACTTTTGCAAAATTACGCCACCGGTCTCCCTGACGCCACGATCTCTCGTACCACAAGACAGCCTCTCTTGACCTCGCTACCCAGTGCAGGCTGACCAGTTCGAAGGCTACTGTACTAGCGAAGTTTGAAGGACCGCTAGCCGCATCTGGGATCCCATGGGCATCGAAGAAGTTCACAATTCGTACATGGGTGGTTTGGAGAATACCTGTCAGCTTATTCGGGATTTATCTGGTAGGGGTGGTGTTGACTTGCTCGTGTTTTGTATTGAATATTGATCGTGGGGATGCCACTAGCCTCTACGTTTGCGGCCACTGGTTTGTGTGACACCTGAGTCGTCCTTAAGGAGACGGCTGGTAACAAAAACGTGAATTCGTGCAGTTCCTGGTCCCCGGGCTTTGCTCTGACTGGGGTGCCCAGCTCTCGTAAAATCCCGAAGTTAACGGCGTAACAAAAATCGAACAGTCCTGGTCAGCTTTCACGAAGCTCAGTGGGACAAGCTTGGGCAGATCGACCTGATGCTTTTAGTGTGCCACGAACACACCGATCGTTGTCCATGCTCCATTCATCCTTCTCCGAAAAAAGCGTCATTATTCGTCGTTAGATCCAACGATCACGATATCACTATAATACGCCAGAGGGTTGCTAATCCGAGGAGCCACCGGTTTCGTCCAGAAGGGACGGCGTTCCTTTAAGAGTCTAGTATGAATCCCAGCAATGATATCGGCTCCATGGGGGAGCTCCTTGTTAGCAATCCGCTTTGCGAAAGCGGGGAAATCTGCAACGACTGGAGCAGATCCCATGTGACAGTAGTATAATAGGTCGAGCTCCATCTCGAGTAGTTGCGGATGTCTACAGTTTAATGAGTAAATGATGTCGTCAGCCAAAGTATTGAAAGATGATAAGAACACACTTTGAGCAAAGGCTGCATGAGAGCTCTCTCAGAATATTGTGTCCTGTCAAGTTACGGCGAATATAGAAAAACGCCTCGTCGCGAAGTTCATTCAGCCCAACCTAAAACATGTTTTTTTCAAATAGCTTTGATCTTCGATCTTGTGAGGCCAAGCGCAACTGGGTATACAAACCTTTCAGGCGAGACGATAAATGGATTTGGCAGAACATCTTGGCACGTCCAAAGCACTTTTTGAAGATTCGCGAGACTGCCGGGTTGTTGGTCCGAGAGGCAAGAAGTTGTATTTGTTAGTGTAAAGATAGTTCAAGAGGCTATACCATCTAAATGCCAGACGTTGCTCATCAGAATAGAGCGCAGACGCTGTCGCGAACTCACGTTTGGAATGCAGTATCTTTGACGAGGATATGGCGACTTCCCAGGGACCGCAGACGCATACCCAGCTGATTCGTGAATGCCTTGTTATCCCGGGTCTCCTCAATTACGGTGTCGCTGCTCGCTACCGACTTGACGCTATCTTCGTCCGCGGAAAATGGTTCATTTGTTCTCGACTGCTTCGAACTCATGACGTCGGAATTATTCGATGTAGAACCATTCTCGGACAATCTATGCAGATAGGCCAATTGACGATCAAACTGGCAATGATGTAATTCACTCTTTGTTGTCTTTGGGATGAGTGACGCCAAGTTTGAAAGAAGCACTAGATGTCCCTCCAGGCTTATACGTTGGCGTCTCGGGGTAATCCTCGAGGTCACTGTCACTTTCATAGCCATAATCATCAATGGAAGCATTGCTAGGAACGTCACTGTCATCCGTGAGGTTGGACAACGACGGATCAGAAGCATTGATGTCCGAGCTCAACACTGGAGGCCGCTCGTGAATGCAAGTCGTCTCCATATTCAATATATCACTCACAATCCAAGAAATATTTGGAGTTCTTGGCTAGCAGCGCGTTGTTTGCGCAAAGAACGCGAGGTTTTACGACTCGACCCGACGACGAAGATTTCGCGGAATACAGATGGAACTGGGTGTCAACAATCTCCTCTCCGAGAAGAGATTTTCGCAGAAATTCTTCTATGTCCTGTAGATTTCCCGGATAAGGAATGAGGGAAAATTACAAGAGAATGGGGTGGGCCGGCCGAGAATCGCTGTACTTTTTATTCCTCAGAGGTCTTACGTCCCACTGGCGCTGGTGGAGACTCTTCCTCGTGCTCGGCATCACAGACTGGGTATTGTTTCTTTCAGAGAAACGGTGTCTGACAACCGCCTAGGAAGCTATTGTGGCCTCAAGCTAAGCATCTGGAATAAAAGATTATCGTCGTCAAGGGTCGCTCGCCACCTCTTATCCCTGAGAAAACAATCAATTCATTTGAGAAGACATCACTGCACGAAGCCTATAACTGGTGGTTTCTGTGGGACTTGCGCCTGTTCAGACTTGCACGGGCCAGAACGAATGCCACAAAGGATAGGGAGGTGGGACTCTCGCCCAGTGTATTCAAGGAGATTAGCATGGAACACAGCCATAGTAGTTGTCACCCATAAATACATACAACTTGCCCAACCTCTTTTGGTAGTCGTTACTGCTATCGTCGAAACAATTATGCCATGATTCAAATGTTCATACTTACATAGTGTAACACAACTTCTTTGTTGTGACGCGAGCTCATGTCTTCCCACACCATTCGAACGTCAAAGTTTTTCGCCCCAGCCACACAAGCCTGCGACTAATCGGAGGTTCTCATAAACAAAATTCCGCTCGACGAACAACTTCCCACATCCGTTTTCAATGTTGTTTCAACGCGTCTCGTTCGATCCTCTGCGTGTCAGTATCTCGCACTCCTAACATCCGAACGGGATCACATACAGTACGCAACATCCGTGATACCGCCACGATACCAATGCCTCGTCCACTCTGCACAGCACATGATCTACATTCCAACACCGTGACATTCCTTTTTCGATAGTAGAGGTCGCGGACAAACCGGCAGAGATGTCCTTTTCACGCGGACGCCCAGAAGATCGCGACAGGGGATCCCTGATTTGGATGCCTGCAGATCGAGCGATTGGTCCCGAAACTACTAAGTAGGTCACGGCCCGGTGAGTCCCAAAGGTCAAAAGGGCTTCTTTGATCAGTCCGCTCATGCTCATGCTCATGTCCACGACTGACGAGCATCCACGTCGACAGCACGGCCTTGTAGCCTTTCTTCCACCAGTATACGGAACCTTGATGCATCAATGCTGAGGATTACCGTACAAGTGTGATGCAAGAAATTGCTAAGTTGTCAGCTGGCCCAAGTCACAGCATCTCAATACATAATAATGTATCATGTATCATGTATCATGTATCTATTGGCACATAAATTTTAGTGCTGCTTCT
>JBBPLP010000240.1:0-33493 GCA_038089875.1 Fistulinella prunicolor
TTGTGAATCAGCATGTGCTCTCGGGGCTTTTCATGACACACTGACCTGCACATGACGAATGTTGCGTCATTTTAGGAACGAGTCGATACACCAGCAGCGCAGTCGCTGGGAGGCGCGGAAGACTAATATACGTCCTCAACCCTCCATCGTCAGACATAGGCATTGGTATCTTGACACCACCGAAGAGCGAGTCTGTGAAAAGGCCATTAGTCACGTAGCAGAGCATACGATTATCCACCCACCCCAGAGGCCGAGCTCGCTCTCAACATTGTGCGTCCGGTCAAACCCTCCCATAATCCAACCACGACCATCATCTGGCGCATCGATAACAACCGCTACCCATCCTTCTGCTCCATGTGGAAGCTCGGACTCGAAAAACACCACACCCTCGCTCTCCTCCGCACCTTCATCCGGTACCGGGAATGGTTTGCCAGGAATCGGAGTTGGGAGGAGTTTGAGCGAAACAGGCTCCAGGGAGTCGCACGGCAGGCTTGCATCTGCAGAACGTCCGGAGCAAAAATAAACAGACGCACGCAAGCTGAGAGCGTGGTGCGGGGCCATGTTCGAGACGCTCCCCTGAGAAACGTACAAGGCAAACGTCCGACCATTCCCTCCGCTCTCGATACCTGGTACGGACAGAAGGTAAGTCCGCTTCCCAACCGGATGGTCGAGCACAAGCCGCGAATCCTTGGCGAGCACCGAGTACTCCCCTTCCTTGAGGATCAGGTTCCGGACGGAATCCCCATCCGCCGGCGGCAATAAACTCCCGTCTCTCAACCACTGGTCCAGTATGCGCGCACGCTCTTCTATTGCGCCTGCAGGTCCAAGTTCAAGCGCAGCTCGAGCGACCCGCCACCGCACCTGATGGCACCACACCATCTCGCGATGTCCCACCCCCGTCCATGCACCCTCGAGCGCGGACGTGAACACCGTTCGTCGATAGACGCTGACCTCGCCTTCGCTCTTTGGCAGAATGCAGGACTCGGAAGGTATCATCATGTCTGTCGCGCCCCCGCAAATCGATAGGATCGGCGTCGTGCCTTCGCGCACTATCCTTCGATTCCGGTCATATATTTCTTCGATGCGTGCGTCAAAACGTGCAGGAGGGAGTGTATGCGGCGTGGACATGGTGATGAGAGCCGTGACATTTCCAGAGGGGAGAAGAGCAGTGCCCACGACACCACCCATGGAATGGCCCATGAGGATGATGTGGGTGTTGGGAGGGTAGCGGGAGAGAATGTACTCCACCGCCACAGAAGTGTACATGATCTGAGAACCGAGCGTGGATCCGTGGAATGCGGACAGATCTTCATTGAACTCCACTGCAATGGCATCGCGCGAATTGAGAGGCCAGCGCTAAGCGAGTCCCGGAAGGTACTCACCGGCGTAGAAGTCAATGGGTTTCGCCCCTCGTCTTGTGAATTCGTGTGACACAACAAACGGCGACGAAAAATACTGTCTAGCAGCAGACGATGCTATCGAGCGCACCTGGTGCGACGACCCTGCATTTCCTGGTATGAACAAGACGGGTAGACCCATTGCCTACCTCATGATTCCGGATAATTCGTTAGCTCTAGACGTCTTTAAGCCCACACCAAGACCTCACCTGGTTAGGCTCCCATCCGACTTCACGGTACAGCCAGAGTGAATATCGGTTGGCGAGTGGTGTCCAAGAAGTGTTGAACTCTGACTGGAGGATGTACGAAGGCGACATCCATGACATCCGACATCCTTGCGGCGATATTAGACCTGGAATGCCTGACGCAGCACGAAAAACAGCGTATGCTATGGACAGAGCAAAGAGGCCTAAGATCATCGACACATGTTTGGTTGAGGTAGACGACATTGCTCAACCCGCCAACCGTACGTTCCGGCAGCATTGACGACATAGTTTTATACTGCTTACTGGTACCGAGCAAGAATGTTCTCTACCCAGACATCTCACATGAACGCGATTTTCAGACTTCTTCCATTAGCCTCTATGACACCAGAGACAACGAGCCACCGCAGCATACTACGGTATAATAAAAGAAATGAAAGGAGGGAAAAAGATGCGACAAGTGAGACGATGCAAATGATGTGATGATGAAAAGACCCGACGGACACCAGTTGGCAGCCATTGCGTCCTCGACCATGGGTGAAAGGGGAGAGGGGGCAAGATATACGACACAGTATCTAGTCATCGCCAGCGTTCTCGCCCTCATCCTTCGAGTCTACCTTGTCTGTAGACCGGTTGAGTAATTTTAGAGAGATATTAAATATTCACGTACCAGCTTCTTGCATGTCTGACGTCCAGAGAGTAAGGTTGTCCCGTAGTAGTTGCATAATGAGCGTCGAGTCTTTGTAGCTCTCCTCCGAGAGGGTGTCGAGCTCAGCAATGGCATCATCGAATGCTTGCTTGGCAAGATGGCATGCGCGGTCGGGGCTGTTGAGGATCTCGTAGTAGAAGACGGAGAAGTTCAATGCAAGACCAAGGCGGATGGGGTGTGTTGGTGGAAGTTCGGTGACAGCAACATCGGAGGCATCCTTGTAAGCAGCCAAAGACTTGTCAGCGCTGTCCTTGCGCTTATCACCAGTTGCGAACTCGGCGAGATAACGGTGGTAATCGCCCATCCTAGGTGACCCGGTCAAAATGCGACAGTCATGAGCCAACGACAACTTACATCTTGTGGTAGAACACCTTGGACTCGCCAGAAGCAGCCGAAGGGATGAGGTGTTTGTCGAGGACGTCGAGGATATCTTCGCAAATTTTAGCGAGCTCACTCTCAATCTTCTCTCTGTAACCCTTGATCATGGCAACCTGGGCCTCGTTTCCCTTGGATTCCTCCTTCTGCTCGATGGACGAAACAATACGCCATGATGCGCGACGGGCACCAATAACGTTCTTGTATGCAACGGACAAGAGATTGCGTTCCTCGACAGTAAGTTCCTGGTCAGACGAAGCAACTTGCTTCATGTTCTCGACCATCTCTGTGGCACATGATTAACATGGGCGCACACGACTAAAGCAAGGGAGATGAAGACTTGCCTTCATAACGCTCAGCCTGTTCGGCGAGCTTGGCAAGGTAGACAGAGTCTTCGCGGGATTCAGGCATCTACGAAGGGGATCGCGATGAGTAACTTATTCGGGACCACCAAACGCGACAAAGACGCGTCGGGGACGCGTTGATATACTCACTGTGGATGATGGAAGAGTGGTCTGAGATGTATCGCTAGAGAGCGTCAGAGGGGATGAGCTCGCTGTGTTCGACGACGACGAGAAGGGGGTACGTACAGTGTGAAGAAGAGTGGGGAAGATGATGGTTGATGATAGAGGGCAAGATGTCGAAATAAACGGAAAATTAAATTCACACCTGGGCAAAGGGTTCGGGCACAGGGCAGGGCAGAGGGTATTTCCTAATTTGGATTAATGTCCCACGCCACACCAATATAGAATTGACGTGTATGTGAATACGTGAATTGATAAATTGAAGTACGTAGCTCCCCTCATCGTCTTGGCGGGGCGTCGTCGAGAACTCGTTATCTGCCGTGCTCGTGTGCGAAGACGTTGCGTACAATGAGTAGACTTTCCCTAAGGATCATTACAGCTGATTGTGGCGCTACATTGGTGGAGACACCCATTTTTAGCTGCACAAAGACCGTCGTCTCAGGTCACAGCTTGGTGTGGGCTGCTACAGGAAGACAATGCTGCGGCCATCCACCATCGACTTCTCTGGTAATTGTTCAGCCTTGTTGGCATGATCTCCATTTCCCCTCGACCCTCATGACTCCGGTAAGACAAGGGATCCGCACCCAGGATCCACCTTCCCAAGCCTGAGCTGTGCGACGCTGTGTCCGCATCTTCGGACAATGAACAGGCAGTGTCTCAAGTTGATGTAAGTAACAGGTTCCCTGATGGTTAATCTAACCTCCAGCAGACGTGCGTGATGCTGCCGAGTACCATCCACGTATTGTCTTCGCTTTACGCTCCAATACGATCTGACAATAGGCTGCGCAGTCGACACAACCCATTAGTTGGGCACAATTTTACGCTGTCGAAATACACGGGCAAGTACAATAATTCTTGTCTGGAATACGGAAGGGTTTGATAACCATCCTCAAAATCGAAGGACGAAGGATTCGCCGTACGGCCAACATTACTCACCGGCCTCATCAAAACAGCATGGCAGGGTCTGGACGCGGTGGCTGGGTGGCTGCACTCGCCCGATGACGTTGAATTCGCCCCATCGTGTGGAGTAATGGGTCCAGGCTCCGTACGATTCGTTTGAATCGACCTCGTTTCTTATGACATGGCCGCTTGTGCGAAGAAGTAAAGCTTGACATGATCCAGTCTGCGGTCTCCCCCAAGTATACGACCTGGTGTCTCACTGATTAGATGTATCCTCCGCTGAGGTCGCATTCGCCTATCGAAACACTTACGTCACCTTGCTGGCATATGTGTGATGCGTGACAACGCGCTCTGTCACAAGATTAAAGCGCGTCTCCCTTTCACGTCGCTCGCGTAACGCACTTTCCGAAAGACAATCATGGTGGCCACGAAACGCAAAGCCACAGACACAGACAATGGCGCGTCCAGCTCCAAGAAATCGCGCACCCACGCCCACCGCGATGCCCAAGCACTCATCAAAGCAGTTCTCGCCAAGCCAGAGACGTATCCGATCTTGGATGACCCAGACGCGGTGCGCCGCCAGCTTGTCTCTCTGGCGCAGTACGCCAAGGATCTCGAGGAAGAGTCCTCGCAGTCCGCCTCACAGGCTGGGCCGGCGCCAAAGACGATGACGTCTGAGCAACTGCAAGCCGCTGTGGAGAAGCTTCGCAAGGCAGCCAACAGCGGTATCAGGAAGCAGATGGCGGTGAGTCACTTCTATTTTCGCCCAGTGGCATCTCACGCGATGTGCCGTAAGTGGAAACCCTCGTGCAAGACCGGTTCCGCCAAGTGGAGTTATGATGGCGTGTGCACCGATCCCCTCGTCTTTGGTACCCTTATGGGTCAAGACGGCCCTCCCAAGTTCAAGGCACACAAGATGCCTATTGACGAGTTTAACGACTTGCTTGGAGACATCCGAGCATCCGTCCGGTCAGTTCCTCTCAATAGCTTTCGGTCCATTCTGACCGTGATAACAAACAGATACGCCGACTTGTTTATTACTGGGTCATACGTGAATGTCCGCTGGTCAGACGGCGGAGAGTTCAAGTTTAGCGGAACGTATGGAAAGTTACAGAAACTTTAAGGACGATGTGATTTCGGTTTAGTGCTGCTTTCTTCTACTAGTACATGGTTCCAATAACTTCATTCTATGTAGCATCCAGTCGATTGTATAATGTTTTACGGATATCCCATCATGATATGATTTCAATTCAATGACACTTGGTCGGCTCTCAAAACAATTGGTATAACCCCTGGTGAATAGGTCAGCGTTACTCATGAACTAGCGCTTGCAAGCACACACGCCTCCGGTTGGAAGTGCCCAAGGACGATGTTCACAGACCCGTAGAAAAGCGTCGATGAATGCGTGGTGCGACGTAATGGAAATAACTGGAAAAACAGTCATCCTTTTGTGTACAACACTCCCAAGCAACGTTCTAGACATACATTGCTCCTCGTCATTGTCAAATATCATGTCCAGCACCTTCTTTGCACGGACGTCCAGCTCTTTGGGCGTCTCACGGATATCTGGGTCCCAGGTCACGTCCTTTTCCGTAAACCCTGCTTCGAACGGATAGTCAGGAAAGTCATTGGCGATCTCCGACTTTGTTCGCCTCTTGTCGCAGGTCGATACGCAATTCTTTTCGCGGATATTCTGATGGGTAACACATTATGCTAAGCGTGTGCAGGCGTCAGCGACCATCTCGACAAGCGAACCCGCACCTCTACGATAGTCGTCTTGAGGTCAGGCCCCAGGAGGCCCTCGAACGTAATCTGGTTGGTCTTGATTGCGCGGCACATCGGACTGCTGTACAGTTTCTCCGGAAGAGGGATGCCGTATTCGAGTTCCCTCTTCCACGCTCGGTGGACGTCTTTCGCTTGCTCTACGCCCAGCGCGGTGAGCTCGGGGTCGGCTGTAAATGGAGGGCTTCATGGTCGGATACCAAAGTTATATGCACATGGCTCCGTGCTACTCACGTCCCCACACAAGCTCTCCGTCGCCATTTTGTCTTGTCCACCTGGTGGACAGTCACCAAAAAATGAAATGAGGAGCGCTATACAATTGATCGGCTTGCCTTGCAACCCATTCCTAGAGAGAAATGCGCCAAAATAGTCCCCTGTCAAATCACATGATCGCAAGGGGGGTGGTGTGACATGCCTCTGTGGTATACTTTGCCATCGCCACGTTATCTGGACGGTATTTATCGACCGTAAGGGGGAAAGGGCACGAGGAATCCGGTTGTTAACACGTACGGTGCCCCTCGCCGTGCCTCCCAAGAAATACGACCTTGTACGTCGTCCCCGAAGATGCACTCGCATTAAGCCCTTGGATCTCACCTCTGAATTTCCCCCAGCGATCGTCGCCGTCATCCTTGAGTCCGAAATGGGGAAGTATCTAAAGCAGAATCATGTTCTCTTAGCGTCTCCAAATGGGGACTTGGTGAACCTGAAGGCTCACGGCCTGTTGGTAGCGAGCGTTGCCAGCAGATACTGATCAGGCACGAGTGTAGATAACAGGTAAGAATGTATACATACAACATCCTCTTCCGATTCGGGATCGTCTTGGAGGAAGAATCCCTGTACGGTCTAGCGCTTTCGTCAGTGGGCCATCCATGATCATATGATCAGTTGACCGCATCCAGACTGGAATCAATCTTGGGTACGAACAGTGTAGCGTCGGGTGCACATGAATGCTCGCCGATCTTTGCAGACTTGTCACTTTCTTTGCGACTTGATCGGCCTGTCAAACACGGAGGAGACACTTCAAATCCAAGCTGTCAGTCGCAACTGGATCCTTCACAGCAAGACAGAAAAGGAAATGTGAATGGTTTCGCGCGGTATGTCGGGTGGCTGTAGTCGCCGTGGGCTCATACTATACTTTCGACGGTACCAATTCAGCAGAAAGGCATGGGTAGTATAAGCATCCCATGGTGAATATCTTGGGGTGCCATAGTCGAACCCGATGCGCTTGATCTAAACTCACCCACTCAGGATCTGTTACTCAGGTGACCGACCGTTTACCGCAGATCCTGGATGCAGATCCTGCCGGAAGCTTCGAGGCTCAAGGCAGAAAGTTCTATATTAGCAATGCATTTTCACCTTCATAAATTCGATGGTGACACTCATGATCAGAATCGTCGCCCTGTCGGAAGATCGCTAGAATGGGTCAAGATCCACAGCGGTCTGTCGAAGCTTCCGATTCACAGCGTGGTTTCTTTCCTTCCTTACACGCATCTCGCTGAGACCCCAAGGCAGCTCACCAGATTCTGATCATGTTGCTGCACGTGGACAGCTCTGGCGCCGTTCGCCTCGGAAGTGACCTTGCTAGGAATCATTAATAGTTTTCTATGAGACATTGAATTACACAGGACAAGGAAATATAGTTTTTAGAGAAGTACGGTATCAATGGTGGCGTTGGTCAAGGCCAAGTAACTAAGGTCACGAACTCGCGATGCAAGTGCTATGTCACAAGTACAATCGCCCCAACGATGTTTATCCGGACAGATAAAAAAACTAGTCACGAGAGAAATAATCTGTTATTTTACCGTCCTCCATGTCATCCACACGAGCTCGTGTCTTGCTACCAAACGAATTCAGCATCGACCCCAGCTCCCGTGCATACGGGTCATTCCAATAGAGGAGGTACCTGCTCAAAACCATTGACGCCCGGAGTGCTTCGACGCGCGTCGGAACCGGCTCAATAGGGCCGTCCGACTCTTCGTCATCGCTACCTTCTTCTTCCGCCTTCGCATTAAATAATGCCTGAAAAGTTGCATCGTCCGTTACACTATAGATGTCGTCCATCTCCGCCTCTAGGTTAAGATACTCGTCAAGATCTATACGGTTTTCTGGTTTGAGAGCGCCGATAGCCACCAACTTGTCAAGCGCATCATTGAGTCCTTTCTCGGCTTGGGCAATGTCGGGATCGAAGTGGGTTTTAGAGGGATGAGTAGAGGATGAGATGGGACGAGATGCGGAGACGGAGGACGAAGACGACTTGGTCTTGGGTGTGATTTTGGCTTTGGGCCGAATTTTCTTTGTATCCCGTGCTGGTGGCATGGTCGTTTCTAGCTGGTAAAATTTCAGTGGCAGTGGATGAACAGGAACTATTTGGCCCGGTACGCCACCAAGTTCGCTTAGGTACAAACTAAAGATCAAACGTGGCCTCGCTTCGCGGGGCAATTCGCCTTACATAAAGCAACAAATGATCCCAAATTGACCGTCAGGCTGAGCAATGTACGGTACAGAACCCAGTGGTGATAAAAGTTATGCTAGATCTCAAGTTCACTCACTCTCAGCAGGCCGACCGCTGACCCGGTTCACTAGATCTCTGTTGAGCATGTTCTGGACGGGTACAATTGGGTCTTTAATTTTTACGAGAATTTAGATCACACATGGCGAGGAGGAAGAATGACTGGGGGGCATGGTAGAATCGATGGTCAGGTTGGTCATGGCCCCGGCCAAATATAAGCTCCAGGTTCATGTTTGACCCGAGTTGGCCGATTAAATCCACTTCGTGCCGCGTGCAGACGGAGATACATCCTCAGGACGAGGCAAAGCTATTATATCGATATATGAGCCTGTCAGTAGATGATGTGAATAAAAATCTCAGTGGAGCCATATCGCAGCCGTCGTTCAAACAGGTGAGCCCGCTATCAGTATAAAGCTATCAGTATCGAGTGGCCGGTGAGTGGAAATCAACGGGTACCTTCCAGCATCCAAAATGTATGCAAGAAAGGACGGCCGCTCATTCTGTTGATTTGACTAACCCATCGATGAGTGCCAGGAATTAGTGGGGTTCGACCAAGACCTACCTACTCAACTGGCAGTCGACGATGGTGCACATCCACATCCTGGAGGATCTATTTATTTAACAGGCCGAATGATCGAGTTGTCGGCTGGACACTAGAGGAAACATCCCAAATACAAAGGGAGGAAGACGCGACGACATGGTCATGACAAAGGGTCAGTACAAAGGTAACAAGCATCAGAGTACAGACCATGATCACAATTGCAATCTGTAAGTCATTCCAAAGCGAACTTGGCCCTCGTAGAGGACCTTGGACCCACATTATACGCTGCTCATCTACAAACAACCTCGCGAAAAACCTTGTTAGTGAAGCTGATGAGACGTCTGCGAGTTTCCACATTGAAGAGTTGTAACACTCCGATGGCCAAGGGGTTCCTACTTGCTATATTCGCACATAGGACAACCTCGTGAAGGATCGTGTCGTAACCCAAAGACGACGCCAGGTTGCGTAGAGGCAGCGTCCTCTTGAATGCAAAAGATCGTTGTTGTTGACAGTGAGCATACAACTAGGACAATTGTACGATTACCTTGACGACTAGGCGGTGCGTGTGATTCGCACAGAAATTGCATTCTTCAGCTTCGAACTCCAAGTCACAAAAAGGCAATCAATGATTCTGGCCGGTGCCGTATCCATACACATCAGATACAATCAGCTGGGTTTAAGAACTTGATCAAGATCACTCACCCAAGGGCCGCAGATGGCATATAGTATCAGAGCGAGATGTTGGGACATACGGCAAGGCTGCGATGCGAGCAGTTATGGGATTACGGAAGTACTCAGAGACTTGGAACCGCCACGGACCGCCAGGGCAACGGTCACGTAAACGATTTAAAAATGCAGTCCTCATTTTTTGTTCCTGCGGGGGCACTCTACAAAATGCCACCCATCTGGGGAAACGGTGACAAACACCCGCACAGCAAGAATGGAGCCCATCTAGGCGATGACTTCGGCGGAGCCTCGGCTACGGGTCATCATAGCAAACTAGCAACGCCGAAATGATGTGGAGGGTGAAGAGTTTTAATCACCCTATTTGACCACCGGTCGGACCTTCAGATTCTGATCGTAGACAGGCACGATTTGACGAAATGAGGGCTCTGAGTTTGACAGTATTTGTCGTGTCGACGGAAATGCAGAGTAGTCTAAAGTGGGACCGTGCTATAGCCTGCGAGAATGATGCGGTCACCGCGACCTCGGAAAAATGTTTGGTGAAATCGGAATTGCATACGAGCTCCAAACAACATGCGCCCAGGTACCGGAGGTGGTCTTCATCGTGGAGACCTGAAGGATGAAACTCGGTGGCTGGTGCCACCGAGGCGATAAAAGGGAATCAAGTCGCTGGCACCTCTTGGCGCACATATTACTTGATCTCATATTATTCCCGTGTGCCAGGTCGATATTCTATATGGAGATGAGGTTGGCGTTCGTTTGTGCCTTCTGAGTCCACTGCCACTAGGAACAAACAGCGCTCGAGGCTCCGCCCTGTTGCACAAATCATTTGTCAGTGATCTGATCTCAACTGGGCTTCCCTAATCGTGGGGCTTAATATAGAAAAAGAAAAAGAAAAGAAACACCACCAAGGCACATCTCTGGCACCATAAGACGCACAAAGGCCCTGAGGTCCAGATCGAGCTGATGTAGGGCAAGTCCCTCTTTGAAAATGATCGGCATTCTCGTCAGGGAAAGAAACTTGCGGGTGCATGTACAGCCACCGCCCAAGAACACCTGAAGGAGTATCTCGCAGCACAGTCGCTCGGACTCGGTATCTTTGCGGAGTCGCAACCACGTTGTAAACACCTTCCGCGTGCTCCACCTCAAACGTGACACGACCTTCCCTCGGTTCATTGCGCGCCCTTGCAGCGCAGAGGTCGATTCGCGATGGCGCTGCCTAGACATGCCTAATCCTCGTGGAACCGTGGAGCACATTTAATTCTCCTCCCCTTTGTTTGGGAGCAAATTTCTCGCACACAGCCAGATCTCATCGCGAGTCTCGGAAAGGAGGGAACGCAACGATTGGTCCAAGATAAGGATAAGGTAGGCGGGAACAAGTAACTTGTACTAATAGGACATTGTCCCGCAGCAGAACAAAAGACGAACATACCTGTTTTGTATCACAAAATAACTGTCTTGATCGTGTGGTTCTTCTCCTACGATGGATCTCTTGATGACCATTGGTATGGTCCCCATCAACAAACTAGCTTGATCTGGGTAGATGCAGAGATTTCTCTCCCGTGCGGTGACTCCCATGGGCGGTGTTTTACATAACTCGGGATGACATCTTGGGATCCTCTGCACTATAACTGGCCGACCATTATCTTTCCACGCAGGTTAAGCAAAAAATGGATCCACACCTTGGTATTGCAACTAACTCTAAGATACCTCGTTCGATAAAGTCGTCGTGCACTTCTACCGTTCAAAACAAGTCAGCTTCAGTGAAGCCGTACTCCAACAAGTGTACTGGAAACACCTTGCGTATTTTAGGGGTGTGGGGATATTCCGGGAATGTGTGCAGTAGATACGCACCAGGTGGAGACCAAAGTGGGAGATGACTAGTTAGTAGTGACCGCCCGGCGGCCCTCAGTGAGGGTGTCCTTTTCGTTCATAGTGCGGGTGTCAGCGGGAAGGACGGAAAAATCTCCTGGAACAGGAGTGCCGGGGCGCGGCTTCTCCATCTGCGCCGAACGATCTTCCCTGGCCTGTCGTTTGTGAGACGCGGGCCTCCTAAAATAAAAAACGCATTAATTGCGCCGCCCATGCGATATCTTCATCTCCGTTATCTGGGTCGATACCAAAGAAGAGATCGTATCGGTTATAGACGAAAAGAACTCACAGCACACGTACCTAGACAGCCAACGCCACGTACTGGGAAGGTTGGAGAGTGAGTTGGCGCACGCCAAGTAGGCAACCTGTACGTACTTATCCTCGTCATTGGAACCGTCAAAAGGAGACACGGGAGCGGCGGGCATGCGGAATCCAAGATGACCCCTCCCATGTCTGCCTAGAAAGCAGGACCATGTATCGTACGTTTGAAATGGCACAGCCAACGTCGTCCACCGACTCTCGGGACTCCCGATCATCTATCAAGCGGTATCCGGAATACGCGGCATGCCTCTGGCCGTGCGGTTTAGCAGTCATGTGCGTTACGGCCACTAATGCCAGCGACTCGCAGCCTAATAGCTCACCGAGACAGACGCAAATGTTTTGTGCCATGGCACATGTGTATCTCTGTTGTGTACTCTTGTTTCCTCCTGACATTACCCATTGGCAAGGTGACCTCGACGTCGGGTAACGAGGATAAAAAAAATGCAGTCGATCACCTCGTACTATTTGTGAATAACTCGAACCTTTGGGGGGTAACGCAAATCAGCCAGATCAATGATGAGGGATGTAGATCATTTAAGAGGTCAGACTTATCTATGCAACAGCCGGGAGCTCAGTGTCAGCAAGAATAATATCAGCGTGCACGATGGGTACTTGACAATTGCGACGACGATGCTACATGAAGCAAGAGCGACTAGCGGTATTACTGATAGAATAATGTAAGCGAGATCAACACGTGTACAACTGCAACGACGACAGACGACCTTATGCTGGGCACATGAATACACACACACGACACACATGCAACATTGCGAAGAAAGCGCTTGAGAACTATGCCAGACTCATCCACATGCCAGCTTCTGGAATCCTACTTCGAGCCTGGAGGATCTTGAACGCACGCTGCCTACCTCGTCCTTCGTCCGTGACGTTCGCTCTGTGAGGCTCTTCATCACTCTCATCTTCCGCTACATCTTCCCCATCCCCTGCGATAAGGCCGAGGGAGCCGGGATCTAGAACTTTGGAACGATTTCGTTTCGTATACGACGCCCTGCGTAGGGTGGCGGACGGTATATGTTGTCGGCCGTCTGGGAGGGCAGGAACGATCAACCCTGCTCGATCTGAAAGCGACGTTTTGGGTTGATATGACGCCAATGATAATGGTACTCTCTGACGAGATAATGGACTGATGTCGACAGGTAACGAAGTGGCAAATCCAGCACTTCCTAGAGACCACCGTACCGGTACGTCCGTTCCTCATCAGTCTGAGATTACCAAGGACAACTGACTAAGCTTACCCCTTGAACTATTCCAACCACCGTCATCTGTGTCGCCTACTACTCGTCCAGAGCCATCTTCGGTCTCCTCTGGTATTAAGGCCCCAGGGACGCCATTCCGCTCTCTGCTCACGAACAGTTGCCATGCCCTACTATTTCGTGTCCATGCGCTTCTATGGCTAGGGATACTTGCAGCAACCAACTTCAATATTTCTTCCTCTTGTGGATCGAGTTGTTCCGGGTGTTCGGACCGGGCTGCCTGTAATCGCAGGACGGGCTGCGTTGTATGTGATGTACTACTATTTGATACACCAGTCGAAGGTTCCTCAGTAGGTTTGGGTTGAAGGTCGGAATAAGCCGGAAGTGATGTCGGCCGAAGAGAGGACAATGATGCTGGCAAAGTCCCAAGGCCAGCAACGCGATGACGTCCTCGACGCCGTGCTTGAGTATTCTCAATGAATGGAAGGGTAGGGGCCGCATCTGAAGACTCGGGATCACTACTTCCATCCTCCAGGTCGAATATCAGTTCTACGGATGCTATCAATTTTCCGGCAACATAAAATGTGACCAACAACCCTTACCTTCGTTCTCCCGGATTTCACCTTCACCTGTGACGGCCTCGGCTTTGATCTCGAACTTGACCTTCCTCCTTCGCGGCGTCCCGTCCGTGGGAGATATCATATCTCGATCAGAATTCTCCGGCCGATGCGAATGGGCTTCTTCGGTATCCTTGGTGGATGTGGTTATTTTTGTGACGCTTGAACCATCTTTCTCTTTAGCCGGTTTGACAGCGCCGTCGCTTCTGGTGTTCACCTGAGAAGGAGTTTGCTGCTGACGTGCACGAGCGACATCAGCTTCCAGGATCGTGAAGTACCTAAAACTGACGGCCGTATCCCTCGTTTCATCCATGCTCCGTTTGAAAGGTTGCGCGATGCTGTCACCATTCACGTGCGGAGATAATGGTGGAGAAGATCTAAGCGATGGACCCTCCGCGGAGCCAAGCGAAGAGGGGTGAGATGAGTACGGGGGTGGCGATCGGGGACTGTTGCTTGAAGGCCGTTCAGGCGCCTCGACCGGTTCCTGGTCCATACGTATATGGTGGAAACCCGAGGTCGCTAAGGATACCGAGAGAGAGGAGACTCTACGTGGAGATGTTGGAGACATCGTTCTTGACGCTGCGCTTGGGGTCGGTACGAAATTCCGAACAGAGACCACAGGCGTTCCCGAGTCTCCTGAGGTCGACAATGCAAGGCCAAGAGAACTATCTCGCCTCCTCGTTTCCCCGACTTTGGGTCCTATTTGTTTCTCCACTTCACCCATGCTCTCAACAAATCTTCGCCAAAGCACCTCCACGTCATATCGTAATCTGTCATCTGCTTTTTCCAGTTCTGCATACTTATCTCGAACGATCGCCGCTATTTGCTCCTCTGCCAACGATCTGAGATGCTCTGAAGCCTTCACCGCGATGGACGATAGATGAGCAAAAATAGGATGGGATGGTACGAAAGGTGCTGGAGGGAAGAGAGGCTTCAAATTGTACAAGAACGGTCCGACGGCAGTGTTTGCCTGCACAGGAGACCCCTGAGGACTTTCATGGGCCGGTTTCGTCGGTGGCGCCGTCAGAATCGCCTTCTGAGGTAAAGCAATGCCAAAGGTAGACGAATATGTAGAAGAGGATGACAGACGCGTAACCTCCTCGGCAAGCTAAAATAATGTCAAGTAATCGTGAGTCACCAATCATGAAGCAGTGGTCAGCATTGCAGGAAAGATATGCTGTGTCGGTAGACAAAGAAGAAGTCCAATAATGCAAGTCAATCGAGAAAAAAAAAGGAAATGGAAGCACAAAGCAAGTTTTGACAATGGGGAACCAATGGGGCCACTCACGAGACAGTCCTTGTGCACCTCAATCCACCCGCAACTGCTCAGGAGAGTGTCCTGTTCCACCCAGTCGACAGAGGGGAGTAATGGGCCTTCTTGGCCATCCACGTCGGATGCCACAAGCTGCTGGACACGATATGCCACCGTTTGACAGAGTAAACAAGTAAGCGTCGTCAATCGGATGCATCGAGACGAGTCCGCGTCGTGCGGACTAATTTTCCTCGTTCTCACTGTGACCTGAGGGTGAGCCTGAAGAGAAAAGGAGGAAAGGAAGGGTTGAGAAAAGCAAAGCGACGTCTGACTGGGACATACGATGGAGATGCCCTGCGCGCCGACGTACGTCAATACATATTCCGAGTCAGCAGCGGGAGGGATGAGAAAATCGGGGGGTGTGTCTGGGAGAGGCTGAGGCCATATGCGAACGTTGAGACACTTGCAGGCCCTTGAAGGGAGGTTCTTGGGCATCTCCGCCATGAGTTGACGGCCGAGGTGGTGGAGGGAAAAAGGAAAGATGGGTGAACGAGCGTTTAGCGATGGCGGACGAGATTCAGCAACGGATTAGATGAAATGGCCGGTGCCGTGCATGTTTCGCTACCCAAAAAAGGAGATATGAGAGCCAAAAGTTCCCACGGTCACACACTCTCACCCCAAAATTCACAGATCGGGTGCCAATTTTTATTAAGTCCACCCGCACTTTTAGTCAAATTTAGAGTTTCCTTTTTCAGATAAACACCTAGATGGTACGCTGAGCTGGAGAGACATGGGCGCACAGGATATCCAATAACCACCGCACAGATACGGGAGATAGCACGACTCAAGAATCGGCCCAGAACCACGTATCCGCGCCCAGACGCTACCAACCTTGTCGTTCTGGTTACTTGTCCTTCTTCGTCTCCCCCTTGCCGTCAGTTTTGACGGCATCCTCAACCATCACTTGACCATATTCATTCACCCGTTTAGGATCCAAGCGATATATCCACCGCTGGGGGCATATCACATATTAAACCGTGCTGTGCACCATAAATAGCACAATCGCTCACCTGGTACAAGAATACCAAAAACACAAGGTCATCGCGGAAACACGCGAGCCGATGGAGGGTTGGCATCTTGATACAAAACCTGCGTGGAGCGGCGTGAATTCCATGCTCCATGTGATTACATAGTTACCTTACGCAAACAGATCGTCTACCACCGTCGACAGCGTCTTATAAATCATCGCTTTCATTGGCATATGAGCGACGCTCTGCCGAGAATGCTGTAGCAATCAACAGATATAGCCGATACAGCAACGACGGACCTTGAGCTTATAATTGATGATGAGCTGGGGTACTAGTTGTGCCTGTAATGTTCAATCGTCGTCAAGAACTCCATGCCAACAGGCACCCAATGGAGACTCACAAATCCAAACATATACACAAAGGACGTCAGTGTCGAGATGATATAACTATACCAGCCCTTGTGTGTCTCGTATACAAGAGAGTAAATACTATATGCTGCAAGAAGTGGGATGGCCACGTAGGAAACGTATCGGAACGCAAGTTTGTCATATCTGAAATGTGCTCAGTCAGCATCGCAGATCCACTCATCATTTCAAGCCCACTTACTCCTGTGTCCTCCTTTCATCCTCGCTGAGAACGTGCTTATCTAAATATTTACTTGTAAGCACGTAGAATATTAAAAACGCGTGTCAGACCATACCTTTAATGTTCAGCATGTAGGGGAACATCGATCCAGCAGGCGAAGCCATGATGCTGATGTCCACCGCTTTCGTGATCTAACTATAGGGGTTACCACAACCGCAATAATCACTCGCGTAACGTGACTTGCCTTCCAGGCTTCGATAACAACACCCATTCCCGAGCCGAGAAGAATCATCCAGCTCGTGTCTGTGTTGTTATCGATGAGGTACAGGAGAATCACAGTCTGGACAAACACGTTGGTTATGATCTGGAAATTTATCAGATGTGACAGAAGTGGGAGTCAACGACCGCAAGCGAGGGCATACCGTTCTGCGGGGTCGAAAGATACAATCAAAGTGTTATATTTTATAATACTTTTATGAGACTGGTTAATACATTAGCCCTGCATGCTCACCTGACAGACACTCCCACGAGTTCTTTCCGTTGACGCCAATGTGACACATCCGACTTGAATGCAAGCATCTCAAACCTGTGCCGGTCAGTTGAGCAAACACCAATCTCGGCCGAACTCACACCATATGCAAGATGCTGACAAGTCCAGTCAGGGCGAGGAACCATGGATTAGTCTCGAGTAGCATCCTCTTCACTTCGTCTAGCTCTGCGCCTGTTGCACCACCCTGCTGCTTTGTCGCTTCATCGAAGCCGTGCGTCATCGACGCGAAGATTTGGAATTTCAAGTACGACATTGGCTGGAATATTATTTGCAACGGAACGATAGGGGTCGTGGTGTTAATCTCCGTGAGGTGGGATCGCAGCGTCCAAAAGTCGTTTGGGAACACAATTGGTTTGTAAAATCCTGTCGTTCCCGTCGTGTCCCTTGCGCCGGGAACCAGGTGGATATCTTTTGCAGTTCAAGTATTACCCGGTCTGCGATAATGGATACTCACGTTCGGATATGACCGGAGGTAACTTGTCAAATGCGAGGGCGGTCCCATCGGAAACAAGAGCCAGCGTCAGGTTCTGCACTGGTAATCAGTCCCCCTGGTCGGGTAGTCAGTTAGTGGCGGTGGCGCACCCTATACCAATGTGAAGCTATCACATCCTCCTCAATGACCTTAGGAAGTTAAATTAGAATGGACCGGGTAGCAGTTCAGGTAGATACCTCTGCCTCCTCTTCTTGTGCTTCATCAGAACTACTCAGCAGGTTTTTCACCTTGCGAATCTTGGCCTTCGGTAGATATCTAGTCAAAACTAAGCCACAAACCAGGTGAGATCACCCTTCTAGAAAGATTTGCGAGAAATCAACCAACGTTTGCGAATGTGGTGTACGCTGTGAGGATCAAACGATGGATTTGATGGGTCCGGGCTTGCGCCTTCCTTTGTAAGGAATACATCTGCCCAGAGAGACGCATTATGTTGAACAGCCTGATTCGAGTGAGCTTTACGTGCATATGACAGCCATGGCTCCATACCTCGGGTAGGTTAATATCAAAGTGCTCAGTTCTATGATCGTTCCAGTCTCCGAACGTAATATTTGACCATACGAAAGAGGGTAGGTTCTTGTCTTGATCTTCTCTCCATCCAGAGGTCCACTGACGCGAAAACACGTCGCCGTTGGGTGATGTCGAAAAGTAGACATACATGGAGAGTGGCTGCCCAAGGGGCCACGCGAGGTGGGCCTGTTGTGGAGGAAGAACGAAGGGGTTTACTTGGCCAACTGATGGGGCCGCTTGGCCTCCGGGAGAGGCAACAGGAGTTGTCTGAGGCTTCTCGGAGGGGGTAAAAAACCTCATTGCTGCATGACACTCAGCGTTCGGCCAAACCACACGTTTTCCTGCACTAACCGAGTTGTGAAAAGGCAAACACCAGGAGCACTTGCTGTACCACAGGGTGACATTGAGGGTTCGGCTAGAAAGAAGCGTACGTGGAGACGTCATACCTGGACGACACCAAAAATTCTGCGGAAGGGACTGTCCTCTTCCTGGGGAGTTGGCTGCCTTGCTGCTGGTTCAGGCATCTTGCGAACCCGAGCTCGACGCTGAGCTGATGGTGTTTGGTAGTAGTAAAAGGTGTTGGTTTCAGCAAACCGCGTTCTGCTTGAGCCAAGCAATCGACAACTCCCACGCTGGCAGTCTGATCATTGCATCGACCTTGATGAGCTCGACTATTGGCGAGCCATTTCAGCTGTATCTCAGCAGCACTTTATCGCAACAAAACGCAGAGTACGAGGCCATATACTCCAGTCACAATCGTAACTTCCCCGGTTATGCGACGGTGACCTCACAAGCAGACGGTATTCACGTCTGGGACGTCAGTGAAAAGTCATATCATTCCCATTTTGCAATCAAATCTGATGCACTAAAGTGTAGCTCCAGAACCTCCACGCTGTGGCATCTTATTCCGTTGGCAAGCATGTCATTTTCGCAACACCTGCTCTCAGTCTATATGTCACAAAGGATGGGAACAGGTCGGTTGTTAGCTATGCAGCCTTAGGATCGGCGTCGGATATTTCCAAAGAAAATCATGGGCGTACCATCTGGGCAATACGGCAAAGCCTTTCTGGTTCGGGAGCCACAGCAAACGAGAAGAGTGTTATAGTCGTGCGCTCTTCTTGCCCTTGAGATACTGTAGCTTTCTCTGACGCTATCCTAGCTTGATAAACCACCTGTGCAAATATGTGGTACAGGTCACGACGCATTACCGTTGTTGTTCGTTTCGGAAAATGGACATCTCTCCCTTGCGAACGCTCGGGTGGATATAAAAGCCCGGCTACATTGGCCCGGGAACCGCAAACACTTGGAAACCTTTGTTTTCCCGAAAAAATCCAGTAGTTTCATACAGGATGCCACGGACTCGTGTAATAGTGTTGCCGTGACTTGCTGTCAGTCCGGCATGGTCTTGCAAGTACGAGTGGTACTGTTAGGAGAAGAAATCGTTCCAGTCGGAACGTGCGAGATACCGATCGCAAGTTCCACCAGCGAGATTAATGCCGCTGTGCTCGGCTTAACCTTCAGTTCATCCGGGATTCTGAGTTTCATTGGTGTGTCTTCCATGTTTTATTGGTAAAGCATATTAATACATTATATTGCAGACTCGTGTGGAGTATGGACAACATATCAACTCGCGACTTTTAATTCATCCCTTGTTTCGACCCCAGTTTCCCAAAGTCTTCGTCTCCAACGGTTCACCTTTCTCAAAAGCAAGAAGTGGACAGCGAGGAAAGTTTTCTCCGTCATATCCTTGGGCACTTCTCTTGCCCTCCTTGCCGCATTGGTGGAAGGAACCGAAGACTTATCCCTTCAAATATGGGATTTGTCCTATGGCGTTCTTCTGGCGGTTCAATCGATGCCCGTACCATCCGCATTTTCATTGGCATATCTAAGACTTACTGCCGCCGACGAAGGACAAGTGCTTTTGACCGTGTCCACCCCAAAAATCAAGGAGAAAAAAGCTGCTCCTAAACGTTCTTCAATATACGTTGTGCCTGTGGACGCGCGACTGAGGTCGAGTCTCGCAGGTGCACTGGGCAAAATGGCACAGACGGCCGAATGGTTACTCCCCAAGACATCAGATAGCCTGAAATCCGAAGACCCATCAGCCAAGATAATTTCCAATATCCAGGCTTCTTTGAAGAAGAACAATGCTCAAAAGGCTGAGCAAGCTTTCTTGAAGTGGGTTGACTCACAAAGTGTAAGGGCTTTCACTCCTTTCATGCGATTTTGTATCTAATGACACGGTCAGTCAGGAGGGGCGGCTCTCGGTCATGAATTTGTCAAGAAAATCTTCAAAATTGTGTTGGCTGTGGATCCTCCAACAAAATACCCGTATACTCCCCGCATAACGCGCTGTCTTCTTCAAAATGCTGTCGTCAGTACTATCATGCTTGACGGCCGCCTTATCACTGCGCTGCGCCAACAAGGTGACTGGGTAAGAATTCTACTGCCCCATATGTTTTGAACTTGCCAACCCCACCAACCATTCAGGAAAATATAATGATTGCTCTGACGACAGTTGCGGATGTCTCCGAGGACGAACTGATGGCTTCGGCGAAATTTCTTATCGACAGACAAAGCAGGAACGAAAATGCAATGGATGTTGATGCATCCGAGGGTTACATACCCCCTTTTTGGTCTTATCTTTCCGCTTGCGTTTCGTACTCATTCTCACCGACCCCGATGCGTCTGGCTATCCGGAAACACCTACCCGACGCTCAGGATCTGGTGACGATCCTGGAAATTCTGGAGAATTGGATACAAGGAGGAACTGAATATGAAATGGAGGTTTTGCTCAAATCGCTGTCCACAAATATAAAGATGCCGCCAAGCAAAGCTGATTCCCCACCGTATCCCAAGGTATCTTTAGCGCTTTTTTTTGGTTTCGTTTAGTAATGTTCAACCCGATCGTCAGGTCATCACTTTCCTTCAAGCCCTACTTGACGCCTCGTTCGTTGCGCTTCTCCAGTACCAGCCCTCACATGATATACTGCATCGGATCCTCTCTTACGTAGAGTCTGAGATCACTTTTATAGATGGCCTGGAGTCGCTACGTGGGGTACTGGAACCATTTGTGAAGGCCCAGATGCTGAAGGAAAGGACGGGTTCATCTAAAGAGAATCCAGCAGAGTGGAAGAAACGGCGAAAGCAGCTTGAGCAGCGGGCTGACCTAGGTGTTGGTTTGTACAGGCTAGAGGAGCTCGTGATCTAGACGTCCTTTTGGGTTGGCGCCAGACCTGGTCGTGCGACTTACTATACTACTACTACCACTCTCACTAGTAGCAGTACCAGGACAACTTCACGTCTTACCTGCACCATTCATGAGCACCGTCAGGGTATCTATCATCACGGGTAAGGTTGCCTCCGTTGCCAGGTACAAGAAACTCATTGAAAACCAAGTCAGCGACAGCGCGTCTTCGGGTAAGAGCCAAGACCTGTCTGGTCCCGAGATACGACAGATCCTCGAGCGTCACGGCTATGAAGACATATCCACCACCGTTCTCCCCGACGACGAAGTGCTGATCCGCCAGACCGTCCAGGATCAGACCGAGGGCGGCACGATAGACTGGATCATCACCACGGGTGGAACTGGATTCGGTGTGAGAGATCGCACCCCCGAGGTACTGTAGTGCCGTGCCCCGTCAACCTTGGGTAACACAAATAACGGGGGACCCATTCTTTTCTTCTTAGGCGATATCACCCTTGATCGAGCGAGATGCGTCGGGGATCGTGCATCTCTTGCTTTCGGCGTCAATCAAGCATACGCCGTTTGCGGCGTTGTCCAGACCGATCGCTGGAACAATCAAAAACACGCTCGTCGTGACGCTCCCTGGGAGTGTCAGGGCCGTGAGGGAGAACATGGATGTGCTTCTCTCCAATGGTGTCATTGCCCATGCGATCGACCTCATCGGGGGAGGTAGTGGTAAGCAGGTACACGCCGCGTTGGGTACCAGTCACACCCCGGGGAAAGCCTCAAATACGTCTGACCACGATCATCATGATCACCACCATCACCACCATCATCATCATCATGAGGGACATAAAGCCCCTCAGCCCAGGACACTACTCTCCCATGATCCATCTGCGCCCGGTAGGTGAACAGGTCTTCCCAATAATTCATGTGTTGTGGACATGTCTACAGCTTCGGGCCGTCATCGCATATCACCATATCCGCAGATCAGTCTCGAAGCAGCGCTGCAGCTCATCTTGACCGAGATCCAGCCTTTGGGGCCTCTCGAGATGCCGGTCCGTGATCACTACTCAGGGGAACGTATCAAACGGTCTAATACTCTGCATAGGTTAATCCAGCCCTCGCGGGACACGTGCTCGCCGAAGACGTATACGCCCCACAAAACGTGCCGTCTTCGAAGACCACCAATGTAGATGGTTATGCGCTCCGATGTAAGGGTGGTAGGCTTAGAATTTCTAGTCTGATTCTCTATGCCAACAGCATCTGATCCCCCCGGAGTCTACAATGTATCGACATGGAAAACGCACACGCCTGCAAAGGATGTCCCACAGGGATCCATATTTCGCGTTAATACGGGCGGGCCACTTCCCGCTGGGACGGACGCCGTTATTATGGTAGAGGACACTGAACTCGTGTCTACTGTCAAAGGCACGAACGGCGAAGATCTCGAAGAGCATCAGATAAAAACGCTCGTGCAGGTCCCCACTGGCGAAAACGTGAGACTGCCGGGCTCAGATGTGCGCACCGGCGATTTGGTATTACAAAAAGACGACCTGATCACTAGTTCGGGTGGTGAAATTGGAACACTAGCATTTGTTGGACGAAAAGCGGTCGGTTGAGCCATTTTATTCGTGCTGTTCGTCACGTTGAATAGTAAACGACATGGGTGTAGGTCAGGGTCCAACGCAAACCAGTTGTGGCCCTTCTGAGCACTGGTAACGAGATTCTGGACCTGCAATCTCCAAACCCGCTTCCCAACGATGGATGGGGAGGAATATACGACACAAACCGCCCGTCCTTGCAAGCAATGCTCGAGGGAATGGGATACACGGTCCTCGATCTCGGGGTAGTAGCCGACGAGTGAGACCAAGGTTTCTCGATTAAACGTGATCATACGATTGAAGGGTATTCCTAGCGTCGATGCACATGTGCAAGCCATCGGCAAGGGGCTCCAAGAAGCGGATTTGCTCCTCACCACGGGCGGCACTTCGATGGGTTCCAGCGACCTCCTCAAACCCGTCATCGAACGAAGGTTTGGGGGCACGATCCACTTTGGCCGCGTGTCGATGAAGCCTGGGAAGCCGACAACGTTCGCAAGCGTGCCCGTGTCAGAGAGGCAAGGTGATCAGAAATTCCTGTTTGCGCTTCCTGGCAACCCCGCGTCGGCGCTCGTGACATTTCATGTTTTCGTGGTACCCGCGCTCAGAAAGTTGGGCGGATGGCCGGTAGCGTGGTGTCAGCTCCCGCGTGTCAAAGTACAGGTGAGCCGTTGCAAATACTCTCTCGTGACCTCATCGTGTTGTACCGGAGTTGAACAAAACCGACCCTTTGTGCTCGTGTAGATTCAAAACCCGATGCGTCTGGATCCCCGAGTGGAATTCCACCGTGTCGTTGTGAAAACGACGCCGGATGGCCTCAAGGCATATAGTACAGGAGGTCAGAGATCGAGCCGAGTGGCAAGCTTGTCTGGTGCCAATGCACTGGTACAGTTACCCATTCTCCAAGATGGTGGCCCATCACAGCTGCAAGCTAGAGAATGGGTGGACGCTGTCATCATTGGTGAAATCCAAAGTGTAAACTAACGAGCATAAAATGAGTTTGCGAAAGAGCGAGCAAAGTGTTAACCGTTTCCCCCCCTTTTGCGCAAACTCAATGGATTTCCCCTCTTGCCTCGTGAGACGGTTTGGTCATCCGATTATCCCTCCATTTTGAAAACCACATACAGTCCTATTGCATAGCCGCAACAAGACACTTGACTACTGTAGCTAGTCATCATCGGCTTCGCCTACATCAAAAATCGGCGATTGCTCGTCCTCGACCACCCGTTCCTTCCCTTTTTTATTTCGCTCAGCATGCACTGGATCCAACTCGTCCGCGTCCCCTTCGACGGTACTCTGGAGGGGAATGTTCTCCTCCGCAGTATCGTCACCCATTCGTGCCAGCAGTTGGATACGTCTTCTGCGGAGTCGACACCATATACACACGCCGATGCCAATGGCGAAGATTAACACGACGAGCGTGGCGGTCCCTGCATTGTAATAAGCTGCAATCGCCCATTGATGTCATTTCCCAACGTAACGATCAACTATCACCAACCATCACGGGAGAAAAATGAAAGAAACGCTCACCGTCCCATTGTGCTTTGGTCTGTTCGGGTGTTTGCGGTGCCGGTTTGGACGAACCCGGGAGGGTTTCGTCATCTGTGAAAATGGGCTTGGCATGGTCACCGACGTTGCTCGGTATGCGCGCGGAGCCTTCGAGGATGGCCGAAAAGTCCATGCCCATGAAACGGAGGATCATGTCATGGGCGGCATCGGGGACATCGTACGGAACCATGTGGGATGCGTTAAAGACCTGCCGTGAAAAGGATGAGAGCGAGCCCGAAGTGCACATTGTGGTGTCGTACCTTGACGTAGGTGAGGTTTCGTGAAGAAACCCATGTCCCGGCTGGCGTCCCGGCGACACTCCATGGTTCGGTCTGCGCCGCCTATGCTCAAGAAACATCAGCAACCGATTTGTACAAAAATGATGATAGACGTCAACTCACACCAAGACCCTTCTCGCCGTTCCATGTCATGGCATCGACCGTTTTTTCGATGCCCATGTAATTACATATGTAGTCCTGATCGCCTGCGAATAGCAGTACTGGGATTCGTTCGATGACGCCCGGGAGAAGTGTGATGGAAGATGGTGAGGTTTTAATGCGTATCTCGGACGCAACGCGGCCGTGGCATTCAACCCAATTTTCGGGTTTCCCATTGGCATGCAGAGCTCGGATGACATCTGGACGCTACAAAAAATCAGCATACAGATGCAGTTAAATGGTAACGCAGAGTGTTGTGAGCCTACCCCGAGGTAAGGCGCTATGTCCTTTAGGTCCGTCGGCCAATTCATGCCACAAGCTGGGAAGTCGTCCTCTAATCGCACGTCATAAATATTTATGCACTTCTTTGCTCCGTCCACGCTGCGCATTATCAGAGGTAAGATAGAGTAAACTGGCATCTGTACTCACATCCGTATCTTTGACTCGAGAACATAGGTTATGAGCTTCTCACAGTCATCGACATTTATTGGTTCTGGATTTACATCGTTGAACTGGGCGAGACATTGTTCTGTAGCCCTTTTGCTATCTCTGTATTCCTGTCAAGTGATCCGCTGTGACATGCTCGTACGCGAAAGCGATAAACACAGACACACCTGTGACTGCACGTCAATGATACCATGGGTTGCTGCATATTCGAGATATGAGGGGTATTGGTTACGGCCATCCATCCAACCATTTCCAATTGCGGCACCGCGTAGTGGGATGTTGAGATCTGACCCAAGAATACCGTCCGCTATGTGCATGTCAGTAGCTGACAAGGTCTTATTTTCTCAAAAACCATAATACCGAAATAAGGGATATATTGTCCTGCAAAACTTTCACCACCAAGATAAGTCTGCCAATCGTGAGTGCCTGAAGACAACACCAAGAGAGGAGGACCTACATCCACCAATAGATATTCTGGAAAAACCTGATAAAAAGTCCTGAGAAACTGTATTACGTGGTCCGTAGCCTGCAAGAGCTGTCAGAAGCTGCGTCGAGTCACGGGTTTGAAAGGAAATCATACCTCTTGTAGTGTATGCACATAGTGGTTTGTGCTGGTGTATGACAATCCCGTCCCTGCAGGTTGATCGACTGTCCGATTGTGAGGTTCGAGTACACAGAAACAATATAGTTCCGCACCGTAGACCATAGTAGTGTATTCCTCCCAACCGCCTTCAACAGTTTTCAAGCCACCTTGTCCATCTACCCTCCAAGGGCCCACTTCCATCATGAGCCCGTCAAAGGACGAGCACCCTGGTCCACCCTAGCCGCAATACAACTCATGACTACGATGACGCGCTAAGCGTGACACACACTCACGTTGAACCAGAACATCAGTCTCTCTTTATCAGCTGCTCGCCGCGCCTTCACCATCACGAAAAAGAGGTGCGCAAGCACGTCGAGGTTGCTTGCAGAAGCCGCATTCGGGTCGGAGAGAATGTGGCCGGCGTATATGTGTAACGGGTGGGTGGAATCTTCATGTAGACCAGGGAGGTTCGAAACGTAGAACGAGGCAGCAGAGGGAACTAGGTGTGATATGAGCGTCTCGGCAGGTTGCGCCTGTGAGCCTACTCACTGTCAGTAGGTACTGCCCCAGTTCGATGGGTTGCTAGGGGCAGAAGCCAAAGGAATGACCAGGCCAGCCACCTAGACACTTTTGTGGGCATACTGGTGAACGTGGCCCTCGAATGGTCCTGATCTTGCGAGGGGGCTGATAACAGGGTCTGGGGTGGAAGTTGTGTACAAATATTACTACGTATGACGGGGTCGTGCACATCGTCTTCAACAACATCATGGCAATATGTTTCCAACGCCCTCAACGACATTATTTACTGTACTTTCAGTCGATGTGTATACATGTTCGTGTACATGGTTCTTGGTCGTACTCTGAGCGCTGTGTGTATTGGATCATTTGGGTCAGGCACGACGTGTCAGATCACGACCAAAGTTTGAAACAGTCCAGGCTCTCATTCAACTTTTCACTGTCTCCGCGACCGTTCATGAAGCTGCTCGCTCTGGTACCGAGCTTGTTCCTGCTCGCAGGGCTGGTCAACGCCCAATATTTCTCTGCAGGGTGGACTCCCGGTCAACCGGCACCGACATTACCTGCCCATGAGACACACGAACAGTCCCAGGCCACCCAACCTACCGAGGCGGTTGTAAACCGTGGAAGAAGCCTACCAAAGCCCTCCTTCCTCGATAACCTATTGACCAATGGCCCTCTTTCTGCGCTTTCTTCCGTCATTGGGCTTAATCTCACTGGAGCACCCCCCGTAGCTTGGGATGAGCGGATTCCCCTTATCACAGACTCCAACTATGCAGATCTGATTGTAAATGAGCAAATGACGCCAGAGGAGGAAGAAAAACGGGTGTGGTTCCTCATAGTGTACGCCAGTTTTCTTACTTGTCTTATACCGACATTGAGCGTTGTCGCAGAACTTCCACCGCGGGGCAGCCAGAGGGCCTCTCTAAATTCGTGGACGAATCCTTTGATGCAACGTATAACTACACCCTGGAGCAGGGCGACTTGGAACATGTTCGATTTGGAAGGATTGACTACCTGGATGTCACTGTAATTACCACCAAATGGGCAGTGTGGTCGTACGTATCTGCGTCTCTCTTGTTGCTTATCGCTCAATATTTCGTCAGTCCACCCACCCTTGTTGTACTGAATGATCGAGGAAAGACTCTCCGCTTCTACAGGGCTGGCCAGGTCCGGCTCAGCGCGGAGGTGTTGTACCAGTTTCTCAAGGAAGAAGGATGGCGTCACAAAGAGCCTTGGTCATCCGTGTACGGCCCAGGGGGAGACAGGTTGGCATGACCTCTAATGTATGTTTTTGGCACGGACTGATTTCTATCGCAGAGAATGGGTTCTTGATTACTTTGCATTTGTTATGGCAACCGTCTACGACTACCTCGTTCGAGTTCCCAAGTGGCTGTTGTATATGGTGAGCGGAGGTCTGGGGACACTCCTCATCAATTTCCTCCACAAGCCAACGGCCAAAGAACCTGCCGAAATAAAACCAGAGGCTGTTCCGAAACAACAACCCGCCGTAACCCCTGTCACACAGGCAAAGACTACTGCTACCAGTGGTCAAAAGACCCCTAATAAGCGCAGAGGCAAAAAATAGCGAACTCCCATTGATCGTTTACATCCAATTTACGTCTATAGTATATTTCCGCTATCGAATTTGTTCTGATATACATTTTTGTCTTCCCCGCGGTTCTGATGGGCGCCACGGAGGATAAAGGGTCACACAGCTGCCATCTGTCTGCGGAAATGCGGCAATGTGGTGGCAAAATTATTTACTATAACCATGTGTATCCAGAACGCAGACCCACGTTGCATTGCCATGCCACCAAAGGGCGTGCTCACCGGCACCATTGGCTTGCTGTGGAATCCAATAACTTGAAACTGCACCCACTGTGACTGTCACAAACAGTTCCAGACGACGCATCTTAAACAGAGGGGATATTAGCCACCATAGATGGCGGTCGTACTCAAACTCCGCTGCATTCTTATCGCTCCCGTGATACGACTGAATGGCGTCAACCCTGGGGCCATCTAAGAAGTTGTGCGTTTCTGCTTCTTGCCCACCTATGTACGAGAGATTTTCTGATGGGCCAGACGGCGAATACGGCGCATGGTCAAAAATGCTTACATAAATAATAAAAGTAAGATAGCATGTCATAGATCATGATCACGTGAGACGTTGGCTGCCACTAATCCACTTGACGAAGAGACAACTGTACCAAAATATCCTCTTCCGTGTGTACCACGCCAATACTACGCGGATGCACTCGAGGAAGGCACCAGCCGGTTGCATTCTCCCCTGTCGGATTAAAGTCGAACGTGTGAAGCAGGATGATCACAAGGACCTTTATCTCGTACACGGCCAGCCACCTTCCTTTGCACTGCATCGTCGCGGGCATCATTGACTATTAGGCGGCCGAGAAGAAAAAGAGGGTACGTACGATGTGTCTGCCACCGCCCAACGCATGGAATGGGTACCTCTCCGTCTGCAAATATTTTTTCCGGTACGGTCGCTGCGCAAACCGATCGGCGACAAAAGTCTGGGGATGCGGAAAAGCCGTCGCGTCCATATGCGCGGCATGAACATTTCCAAAGACATATTCGCCCTTCTTTATCCCCACCGTCGACCCATCCTTGAGGTCTAGATCAAAGTCGCGCGTGGCTTGCCTAACGCCCGCATGTAAGCCCGTGAGTCGCATCGTTTCCATGATTACAGACGTCAGAAGCCTGAACGACGGGTCGTCCAACTCGTTCGGACCCGCTTCCAACAGCACCTCCAAACTTCCGAAATTTTCGACGGCTAGATCGATCTCCTCGCGGACTCGCGTGAAATCATCGGGGTTGCCCAGTAAAAATGAAATCAGGAAGAACGCGTTGCTCAGCGTATTGCTGTGAACTCCCCACAAGAAGTTAAGCACCAGCTGCGCCCCCTCCAAGGACTGGATGCGGTTGTCCTTGAACGCCTTCATGAACCCATGGGCAAATTGGGTGTCACAGTTGATGACCTCCCCTCGCCGCAGGTAGTCCCGGAGGGTGTTCAAGAGTCGCGCGCGCGCTATGCATGATGGCCGGCTCCATGGCCACAACAGCGTCCTCGCAAAACGGTATGGGACACTTTTATTGAGGGTTTGAAAGTCGCTGTAGGTATCTGTCGGAAAGGTGCTTCCGAGAAGGGAAAGATTCGTCGCAGTGTAAAGAGGTTTACCGGTGAGCTGCATAAGCGATATGGGGCCGCTATGGTCCCGAACGAGCTCGTTTATCTGAGATAACAGCACGTGGCCGAATCCCTCCATGGTTTGTCCCAGGGACTGCGGTGACAACTCTTTGTCAACGAGCGGATAGAGGTCGCGGACCATGACGCTATGCAGGTAGGTGTAATTGGCCCCGATCCCAGCGACGACATAAAACATTTCTCGATGCATGATGTCGTTTCGAAGTAACTGTGGAGAGGCTAGGAAAACGGAAGAGATGGCATCGCCGGAAGAGACGACGACGAGCCGCCAAGAACCAAGCGATAGTCGATATACAGGGCCACATCGCTGTCTGGTGTGTGCTCGCATCAGTTGGTAGACAACCGAAACATCCAAGACTTACTGGCATCGGGAAAGAAAAGCGCGAGGGTTCAGAACATATGACAACCCATTGTCGTACCCTGCCAATAAACTCGGTACTTGTAGGGGGAAACTGGGTACATTGAAGAAGGGAAAGCGGATACCCGCGAGCCTTAGGACCACGTAGGCGGTCACAGCGGCAGCGCAGATAACGAGAACAGATGGGAACATGTTAATATCTTCGAGAACAGCGAAGATACGCTACTATTTATTCATTGTCGGATGCAGTACCCCGCTGATGACACAGAGCCTTTGCTAGCGTCCAGAACTTGAAGGATAGTTTGAAAAAAGTCCAAATGGGCATTTTGCATTGCCTGTTCCTAAAACTCGGCACAGCAACTTTCCTTATATCTATGCCCATCGACACCCAGCCCTAGGCGACACTGAGTTGTGTGTTATTGAATGGAAGACCACCTGATCTGATGGTCGAACATGCGGCGTCAGTGAGGAATTTGGACGAAAGTGGCTTCCTCCGAGTCTTCGCACGCCAGAATGCTGTCGACTGCGGAAGGTTGGACGACTCAGATTCCATTCCTGACTATATCGGACCGTGACCTCTAGATAGAAAAGCCAAATCAGTTAAGTTCCGGGCCAGGGATGGGTGACTGAATGAGCGTGAATAAACTCAGCATGAACTCGCACAGCAAGTACTAGCATTATCCAGAGGACGATTTAAAATTAAGGGACTTTTCGAACCTTCGATGTTCGAGACGTGACTCGGAGCAGCAATTAAAACCGTGATAAAGAACTCTGCTCTGTGGGTGAATTTAGCGGCGGCAGCATCCTGATAACGTCTTGAAGCATGCTCACTCTCAAAATTCAAAGGAGCAATGACCATCTTGTTGGTAGCTTGAACTAAAAGGCGTCTACGAAAGATTGATACTTGGCCTACTGAGTCTGCGAACCCATGAATCCAAGTTTCGTAAGATCTCCATTTACATACATCATGCTGTATGAACAGGGGCCGTGACGCGTCTCAGAGAGCCGCTGCCGCGGCGGCGCCCATCTCGTTCTCAGCTCTGAGGGGTAATCATGCGTTCAGGAGGTAAGCTGTTTGAAGCAAACCGCTAATGGGAACTATTAGGGCAGCATAGACTTTTAAAATACCTGTATGATGGGCCACCTCCCTTCGCACGCCAAAAGGAATTTGAAGATAATTCATCCGAAAGGTGGCTACTGACCAAATTTAGGAGTACCACGAGGCTGTAGCACAGCCCTGGGACGACGTAACCGTCGAACCTCCTACGACGCTCTCGGAACGCAGCACTTTGCGGACTTGCCGCAGTAAGTGGCATCACGTACGCACTGCGGTGTGCCCGTTCTTGCTCATGTCAGCTTGGCAGTTGAACGTTGAACCCTCTGTTTGTCCGGCTACAATCAGACACCAGATTGCTATCACATCAATATGAAAGGTCGCTCGAATCGAACGAGCTCGGCTCAAGCCCAAATACCAGAGATAACTCGTTGAGGGCCCCTCAAGTCGGGCTGTGTTACTCGCCCGCAACCGATGCGATGCTGAGACCCAGGTGATAACGGATCTGATCTAGCTCTATGCCACTCGGATCCTACACACCAATATCTGGGATACCCTTTCCGGGATTGCGAATTTAGGCCTGTCCATTTCGACATTTGCCTGGTCACGGATCTTGATTACACTTGTCACATTTATTCATGCTGATACACACAGTGTAAGGGTCAATATCATGGGTGGAGATGCACAACGTACATGTGACAATTCTGTTGAAAAAGACCTTCAAACCCGACTTGGGCACACAAGATACGGTTATTTGGTAGAATTTCGTGGTCACAGCATTTCGAGACCCGAATGCAAGTTCTGGAGACGCTCAAGTACCCATCCTCAAACAGCACTCGCTTATCAGTGACTATATTGGACCATAGCTTATTTACCAGAGTGGAAGAAGCGGTGTTGGCGAACTTCTGATGAATCTGAATTCCACCATGCTCCTATCAGAAGATTATGTGGACCAACGCGCACCTGACCTCGCTTATTCGTTATCTAGGTGGAAGTGCTCGAGTGCAATAGACCCCACATTACCTTTCTCATGCTGTGTAGTACATGTATGAGTAGAATCATAGTGGTGACTGCGGAAACGGAAAAACTACGCCACATATGGATACAGCTTAAGCACAAAGCACTCAACTCAATCAACAGCCAACGGGCCGCAAGCCACGTCTCCGACGGCATCAAGGACTTGCCTTGGTCAATATACTTCCAGAGCAGATCCCGAACCACCTTCCTTGATTCGACATACTTGGGATGGCCCGACAACGATAACGTAGTAATGCACGCATGTCCGTTGACATTACATAATCCCATTCTGCCCGCTTGAGGACTGCCAACGCGATCGGCACCTTCTTCTTGCCGAGCACCTCGTAAAAGGAAAGGCAGTCGCTCTGCATCGTCGTCATCATCCTGTTTCCGCGTACTCAAAATAGCAGAAGACTGATCTTGCCCGAGTTTAGCCCTGTCGCTTTCTCGATGGCGCCCATGTACCCGTTCACCCCCCGCCCCTAGTTCTTCCAGCGCCGGTGTCCCAGAGCGGGCTCTTGCCAACACCAAGAGGATGTCGTGGATGTCTTGATAAGATCGTGGACCAGGCGTTGATACTCGTCGCGGCGACCCGTGGCCAGGGGATCGGCGTCGTCGGTGGCAATGCAGGCATGTGCCATGAAGAATCATCGATAAAGCCAGGCACATCCCGAAGCTACTGAACGACCCTAAATGCCTCAAACCCACGTTAACTTGCGATACATCCATGCAACAAAGCGCTTCACCAAGCAATTCGGCGACCTTCGCCCCCCAATCTCGCGATCTGACACTTGAGAGGCTGATCACCCCACGAGCCCACTAGCGATTAGGACCCACCACGCGGTCACCACCCATTCACTTCACACAGCCCCACGCAGGCTTCCGCTCAACTATGAGCAGATACCATAAGTAGCACGCACGACGATACCAAAACACTAGTTACGAACACTACGCATGTACTGTCTGACAAGGGGCCATGGCCCCACTGGACAATAAACACGGAATAAAAAATAAATAAAAAAAAGAATCATCGATCAGACTTCACAGTCGAGATGGGCAGATCGGTACTACCGTCGCTTCAAAAATGTTCAAGCGTTAATGCATCCAGGGCATGCTGAGCTTATGCCATGAAAATCGGTACAGAGCTCCGAGAGTAGGATGGATAACCGTACAAATGGCAAACACGGGGAAAGAAAGAAATGGTATAGCTAGGCTCCGAGATGTACATACAAAATCCGTTGATCAAATGATATATTTGTCAATGTCTTCATCGTCTTGTGAAGCGCGAATGCTGCCCGCTTATAATCCAGTTGTCCAGACTCGTCGATCATATTGTCGTAAAACATCGATGTGATCTTCCCCGTCTGTTCATCATCCACAGCCCACATCGTCCCAATCACAGAACGAAACCCAACATGCTGCATCGCCGACGCAAGATGGATCATCTCGTCTGGGCATTTCT